>PVMI01005589.1:0-12058 GCA_008528875.1 Aulacorthum solani | reverse complement strand
GATGATGAACTCCTGATATAGGTAGGCACTATTTCGCATATACTTTGGGGTACTTATTTTTGGAAATCCCAAATAATTAATACCAGTGAATGAGTATAACTGTACGTACAAATAGGTACAAAATGTGTCACCCACGTATTTTTCTTACACGTCCACCCGTCTACTAAGTAAAATCCTTTACCAGCCTTCTTAAACATATTTTACATAAATAAATAAATACTTTAAATCAGTTAATTAATTGTTTTAAAACCTTAAAGAGCGACTATTTCAATCGTATTTATTTATTTTGAGCTCAGCTGGCAAATCAAAAAAAAAAAAAATGTTGTATCTGCATTTCAATAATATTAATAATCACTAATTAAGTTATATTTTTTCAAAATCATACATCAAAAATAATGAAAAGACGTATTGTATATTGTGTTATGATTCATAGAAACAGTAGCGATATCATTCTGAAATAATAATATTATCATCATCATTTGAATCTTTTCGTATCATTTCACATTTGTAGGTAGGTACGTGCTGGCCCGTAAGAGTTTCATCCGAAAACCTACATTATATTATTATAATGTCGTCTCGTTAATATGTCAGTGTGCCAAACACTGCGATCGCCATCGGAATAAGTAATAACATAACGTCTGTGTCTGTGTAGTGCACTAGTACCTATATAGGTACGTTGGAGTATTATATATACATCGTATAATATAATAGTACGAATGTACCTGTATAACATTGTACGATGCCACTGATCGTCGGTCTCACCACAGTGATTCTCGACGTAACGACTGCCTATAAGACGTCCGGCGTGTCACTGCAGTTCGATAACTGTCATACATATATTAATAAATATTGAATACAATGAACGAAAATGATCGGGTTGAGTAAAAGTATTCAATTTAAACGACAAAAATTAGGTAGAAAGTAATATTTTGAATGATTTTTTAAAGAAAATGTGGCGTATTTATATAAATGTACATTTAAAAAAAAAAATAATTTCAAGTATATTTTGTTTTCGTACTTTTTTACCGAGTCTATTCAAATACTCATTTTAAATTCTTTCCATGGAAAGCAATAAAGTATCTGTATCTGTACTCGAATACTTTTAACAAATAAAACGTATCTTTAACACGACTGCAAGTATCGACCGATTCGCTCACCGCGTGCGGTATTTATAAATAATTATGATACATTTTATTACCACCGGGCAATTACTGCCGATCGAGATTCGATTATCTGGATTTGTCTCCCAGCTGTTGTGTATTTTATGATATCAGGTACATCGTTACGATGCTGTGTTTTTTTCCCATGTAGATACCTGTTGTTAGTATATTATATGAACTCGCATATAACCAGCTACTCATATATATATATATATAATATTATGTACCTATATAATGTACATATGCGTATTAATCGGGCACGTATATACATTTATACAATTACTATACATTTATTATGCACATAATATATAATATGGTGTGTAAATTTAGGTAAGTACGATGACTTTTGAGATCAAAAGTCTGGTCAAACGTTTAAGACGGATATCGATTTGCATCGGAAACTTATTATATAATGGAACCGCGATTAGTTGTTGTCTGTGCACAGTGCACACTCTAGGGTTCCTGAATGTTTTCACTATTTTGTTGTTGTAAGGATTCCAGAATTGCCTACTGTATATAAGAAAAAAATCGATTTTTCAAAAGTGTTGTTTATTTGTAACAGCTGAATAGTTTATTAGACAAAAATACTTTAATAAACTTAGGTATATAACAAGGTTTACAATTATATAAATAAAAAAAATTATATTCCAGTTTTTTAGTTTTAATTTGTACATAGACGTATTGTGAAAATCGGCAGCCATAAAATAAGGTAAAATGTACTGAACTACTGTCTATTAATATATAATACAAGCATCATAAATTATTATGGAAAGCAATAAATTCGAGTAAAAAAATATTGATACCTACTTAGATTTGGGAGGCTATTCGTAATTCGTAAGCATCACGTTTAGACGAGTTAATCCCGTACGACCATGATACCATAGAATTTACATTTTCTACATGGAAAGTGGTATAATAATAATCGAGATTTATTTTTTCAAACCGTCATGGTACATATTCATTTATTATATTATCAGTGAATGTGAAATAATGGAAATTCATAAATCATAAAATCAAACATTATGTAAATCCATTACCACTTGCTACAACTAATAAGTGTTTAGACAGCTCTGTGGTGAGGATTAGGATTTTTCGTTTTTTATGTTATGTTACCCATGTTTTATACCCATTTAAATGCTATTTAAAAAGTACCTACGAAAATAATTAAACGTGAATTTAAATTTATTCTTACAATACGCAAGTAGATCACGACTTAACCATATTATTATATTTGAAACAACGATTCCTCGGAGGCTTAATGTAGTATAATATAGTGCATTATAGTGTGGACAATTTGGCAGCTGTTTAATATGAATAATGGAACTATGCGTTTTTGGAACTACAAGAGATTAATTACTATGCATCGTGGAACTCGGAAAAATAACACTTCAACGATCGCAATAAAATGCCATTAATAGGTAATAATGATCTAGCTTTTGGTTTATTTCCGATGTGTTTCTTATAGGTATGATTTGCTTATTTATCTATATTCTATACACAGATACCTTAAGGTTTGCTCAACGATATTATTTATTAGCTTTTTTTATACTGTAATCACGGTTTTATCGATTTTAGTTGGGATAGAACCAAGCGGAGATCCAATCTATACCGACCACAGATACCTGTAATTGAGTTCTAGTAGGAAATCTAGATCACGTACAACGTTTTTAATATTGTCACGGCGAGTTAATCGTCTTTACAAGCTATTATATTTTCAGTCATAATTCAGTTATGTCGTTCTCTTACATATCAGACGCTATTATTATATTACGTACGTATTGTGCGATTATAACGGATTTTAGGTGTGACGTCTTAGCTCTGTTTGGAAAACGGAAATATTCAAACGAATCGAAAGAAATTGAAATGCTGAGACAGTTTCTGTATAAAAAAATTTAATATATATATATTATATATTATATAATGTCACTGTTAAGGTTCACTCCTGTTCGGAGAGTCACCGACGGTGACAATACTCACAATTATATATAATAATATAGATTTGAAAAATGCTTCAAAAATTATAATTATAAAGATAGTGCTTAACAAAACTAAAGTGTTACGCCAACCGATTAATTACAATGGTCGTATGGTAAAACGGAATTATGACTTATGAATTATTAAATCTACAGGAACTTGCTACCTTGTAATATTGTGTAACAATGTATATTCATAATTCATTTACATATACCTAATCATATATCCATCTGCACCGATTAACATTTACAGTGCGCTTAAACTTGAAATGGCCATAAAAAATAAAATAAAAATATGGTATCGATTTATTTTGTACATCAATAATCTTAGAAAAGTATTCTGCATCATATGCACTATGAAATTAAATATATAGATTTTGGTTTAAGACTCAATAGTTGGTATGGATATTATTCACTGACATACATATAACTATAAGAATAAAAAAAAAATAGGGGAAATAATAAAAATATAAAAATTGCAGCTATAAATTACATTTATTTTTGAAAAACACTGACCACTCCAAATGTTGGGATATAATTCTTTTAAATTTTATAAATATTTGATATATAAACCGAAAATAAACGAAATTTATTTGTGACATTCGCGGCGAAAGCTCTAGAAATCCGAGTGATAAGTACCTAGTCCTTTTGTATTATTCCTCCGATTTTTGATTTTAAATATTTTATCACGATATTACACCAGCGTTAACACGAATAGCGGTAACATTATTACCTACATTTATTATTATAATATACAATGGTCAATGTAGTATGTGCTTATAGTATAATCTTCACACACCCGTAAATGATATCGTTTTAATATAAATATATTAATACACATATCTTTATATTGTGTTATATAACTTCATCCGCAGGAATGTTTCGCAAAGAAATCACATCGATCTGCACGTGAGTCAGCATTCGAGAATTATTACAGTTATACTGTCGTTGGCGATTCATCGGTTACGCCGATTTTAATGAAATTTCGTGCCCACCAAATGGATAGTTATAACGCGTATACATATATTGATCCAAAAACCTATCATTAGTGGGATGCAGTACATAGGTACCTAATCTATGCTCACTGAATACCCCCAAAAAAATGCTCTAAGTACACGTGTCCATACGCAGTAAATGCATTGTGCGTAAACAATATTAGGGTCATAACTTCTTGTCTAGCCTGACAGTAATTTATTCATATAATAATAATAATATCTTGTTAATTTAAGAATAAAAAATAAATTGCTTGACGTAATTATATTACCAACATGCTTAAATAATGTATGGTCAAGTGCTGCCTCCGACGAAGTTCGTATGCTATAGCAGTTATAACACGATATCATCAATTTGAGACCCAAGTATAGCAAACAGCAGTAAAATGTAATTTGCGGTATCGGATTGCAGCTGTTATCTTGTAATTTATTGGATGCTGTGTAAAATTTCATAAAATTAATATTAAATTACGTAAATAATTAAATGAGTTTATAAAAATTAAAATGTTAAAAAGTTTTTAAAAAACTTCAGCTGCACAGGCCATTAGTTAGGTATGTACAATTTTACTAAACTAGTTAAATTTTGTTGGTTGTTATTAAATTTAAAATATTGTTTATTCAGTTACCTACATAGTTTTTGGTTTTTATTTCGATATTTTCATTAAAAAAATGTTTCCTCAATCCTAAAAAAAATGTTTGTGGTGATAAAGACTAAAAAGGATGTTAATAAGTGCAGTATACTTCCAAAATCAAAGATTTAGTACCAAACTCAAAAATTAATGAATCTTCCACAGAGGTATTACAAGAAAAAAATTAATATGACAATGCCTTGTCTTTCACTTGTTCATACTGCGCCTGAAAGTCGTCAACATTATTGTATTTACTTTAGATTATACAGTTATAACTTATAAGTTTATAACTTATATCTATATGCATTACATGTTAAAACCAAATCCTATTAAGACGTTAAACTTTTTATTATAATTTGAACCTTACTAAGAAAAATAATATTGTACTAAGTCTTTCCTGAATAAATAATTTTTTTTTAATTTGAATATCATATATTCTTTTATAGTAGCAGGGTACGATTTCAAATTATTTCATGTGAGGATTTAGAAAAACCTAAAAACGTAAAAATGTTTTTTTTTTTTTTAAATAACTTTTATTATGTCTATACTGTACCTATCTACTAGGCATGTTATATTAAAATGTATACTATAGAAAATGTAATTAGTTAAATTGGTGACTATTATAAATTGTAAACAGATAAATGGCTTTAAACAAATTTTGTTTGATTTTTAAAACTTAAAAATCCAAAAAATCATAAATTAAAAGTAACTTTGATGTAATTGTCCTATAGCCACAAATAATTCTTCTCAGTGTTGGTTTTATATTAAATGCATTTACATTTTAAACATAATTGTAATGAAACTATGTTTATTAATTTTACTGTGAAAAATAATTATTTTTATTCAATGCATGTAAAACAGTTTCTTAAATTATCAATAATAAAGTAACCAGGGAAGTTGCTTCGCTGTATAGTATACGTTTCGAACGTATGTGTCTCTTCATTCAGTAGGTCACTGTAATGGATGACGTGTTAAATTTTATTTCAATGATAATTCATTGTACACGAGAAATGATTCTGAGCGGAGACGGTGTGTCAATTTCTATTTGTAATTATATTTTATAATTATTAATTATAATTTTTATTTATATTAATATAAGTAATTTATTTGTATGTTAGTAGTGTGGTATGTTGAACTAATTTTTAACAAAAACAAAAAACAAAAACATTACATTTTATATAAATATAATATTAGGTATATTATTTATTATCATCAAAAAACTTATAAGTTGGTTTGAATGGAATCTTATCATAAAACTTGAAAATAGTAAACTTATTAAAATACAACATAAGTACCTATTGTGTCATTGATACAAAACATAATATTTTTTACTAATATTTACATAAAAAAAAAGTTAAATGTCTGTACAAAACTAAAATTAACTAAAATAATAACAAAATAATATAATGTCTAAAAATGGAGGTAATATAAATATTTGTCAACAATTTCAAGTCTAAGGCTATTATTTTTTAAATTAAAACATAAATAAATCGATTTCGCGTAAGATTTCCCATTTTTTTGTATTTTTTGATGATTTTGAAAAGTAATGGGAATTTTAAGAACTCTTAAATTAAGGCTTGAATAAACTTTATTATCTTAGAATTTCTAAAGTATTCAATGACTTAGGTCGGTGAAAATTTCCTGGAATTTCGTTTTTAAAAAAATTTACGCAATTACAATTTTGTAGATGTCTAGTGATGTCTAGAGTTTAGACTTTTGACACTGTTAAATGGTTTTACAACTGTATTTTTTATAATTATTAATATAATAATTTGCATTGAACACATTTTTGGGTGGAAGGAGTATTAAAAACACTATGTAACGCTTTTGTGTATCGAAAGTCGAGTCGAGTTTTAATGATACTTTGATGGTGGTTATTTTTCGGTTTACTTAACAGTTGTCTAAAATTACCAAACTTCTACCAAAAAACATCGAGATATTTCAGAAATGTTTGTAAAATCGTTTTTGGTAACGCGATGATTTTAAGATTAGTCGATTTTTTTTTAAATTTATCTTTGACCTATCCGCTAATAATTATTTTTAATAACTTTGGGTAAATATAAATGTATACAAAATTAAAACTTATATTCTGTAAATTATAATTTTTATAATCCTCGTGTTGAAGTTACAGCTATAGTATTTTAGTAATAAATAAATATTCAATAAGATCTGATTGTTTTATTCCAAGCGACTAAACATATATTATATCTTTAATGATTTGAATAAATGATATTCAGAAACTTAAACTATAATCGAAAAAGTCTTCTTTGAATAAATTCTTATTATTGTACCTAGATTGACAATGTTTTCCAGAAAACTTGGTGTGTATAAGAAAAAAAACTCGTGCAGTAGCAAATATCTTAGATGTAATTATCTATTCAATAATAATTGCAAAATTGATGCAGCCCTAGTTTAAAAATTCAATTAATAGGACAGATATAGCTGATTTTTAACATCTTGTATTATTTTATTTGTAAATAAATTTATCATAGACAAGTACCGATCGATAGCTTATTTTATATACGACACAACTATCCTATATTATGTTTTCGGAGTCTTGTTTCAAATCAGCGGAGGTCAAGCGAATCAAATTAATTTTCAAATTTTTATTATTCATGGATCTCGTATACGGGTATACCTATAAAAGTACCATCTTTTGTAATAGTAAAACAACATAGCCCCTGGTATGCGAAATTAACATACCAGTGATACGTTCTAAACCACATGCTGATTTTTGTTTATTTTTTACCTTTACTTACTAATGACTAATGAGTAATGATAATGATCGACTAATTTGCAGGAGGTCGGTGTTAATAATCATTCATGAATCGTATCCGATTTAATATAATTAACGATGATCGCTTCCCGATTTACTACTATAAAACGGTTGTATAGCTTGTAGTTTAGTAACACATTGTCACAATAGTCATTGATAATTAGTGCTATTTACTTATTTGTTTGCATATAATATGCCATCATTAATAGCATAGTTGTAAAGTATTTACATTTTTAACACTTATTTTGTGATTTTATATTTAAAATACAAAATACAAAAGCTTTATCCCTACTTAATGGAAAAAAAATATTTAATCATCATAAAACTAAATAGTAATATACGTTTAATATACACTAAAAACCTTATCTTGAAAATGTTCGATCCCCAAGAGCTTCTATAGACAAGTTAGTATTTAATAATATTTAAATTATTCATTATGAATTTATTTTTGTGATCAGTTAGTCATAAGAAAATATATTAAAACATAATATTGTTATTCAAGTATTTAAATACCTAGTTTTAAATACATTTTAAAAGTATTTTTTAACAAGTATCTTTATTTGACAAATATTTTTATAACGATCATTACAGCCATTACCACATGAAACAATTTTAAAAAGTATTTACATTTTTTCCAACACTGTTTTTGGGCTCATAACATATTTTAATAATATACTGATATGGGTTATAATATTACCTATGAAGATAAATACGAATAAATTATCGAAAGTAGTTCATCTATTAATCCCAAGTTTGACGGAAAAAAAGATATTTTTTTCATCTTGAAACGTCATAATTATTACATTGTCAAATTCAAAATCGTCTCCTGGAAATCTTATCATTCTACCACACTCACTATAGTCGGTTTATGTCTGTATAGTATTCTTGTACCTTATTCCGAGTACATAAATAAAAAATGAATTGTGAAATCAGGCGATCTCGGCCTCACGTACCTAACCGGCGCATGCGTAGGCGACGATCTCTTTTGTGAATATCGTACATTGCTATTATCGAATTTTCCATGACGTTTTATAAGACAGTATACATTCCGATTGAAGTGCTAATCCATCGGATCCCGGATAACGGACATAATTGTAATCGACGTGTACTCAACACAATGTCATTTGGGATGAGCGTTTTGGAGGACCTCTTATTATGGCGATTAGTCACACTGCCTGATTGCGTCTTTTCGATTTTACGCTACACGACCGTGACAATAGTTAGGGTTGTTAAAACATTACGTGTCTGCAATAAAATCGGTATAGTTATAATAAATACCCCGGTATTAATGACGAGTGTCGATAACTCGTAACTATAATATGCAAGCGCCTACATTTCTATTGGAAATAATTCACGCACGATGCTAACCAACGCGACAACAATCGACGAAAACTGCCGTAAATGGAAATCCATTATAGTATTCTTAACGAATACATAAATTCAATGTCTCAACAAATTTAGTTAGAGAGGAATAGAGGGTAAGAGAGTTACATCCTTCGATGTCGAATTAAGAAATAAAAAATGTTTAGAATAAAATTGAAAATATTAGATTATACAGAATTCATTACGAGGGAAAAAACGAAAACAATAACATACATTCATCATTTAAATTACTTAACAAATTATAATTGTGCTTGTTTCAAATATTGAATTAGGAATACATATCACCAATACCAAATTTTTATTTATTGGATCTACTAAATTTAATATTTGGATAGGGGGTGGCAATAACCAAAACTTAACATAATATATTAAATTGAAAATCACATTTTTACAATTCAATATAAGCTAAATTTGAACAATATTGGATGTGGCTGGTTTTGGCTTTCCATAAATCCACTCCAGCTACTACAATAATAAAATACTAATAAAATTTAATTTTTGTAATAACAAATACACATCGGAAATACTTAGCAAACAATTTGTTTTGTTGTACCTACTGTAATCAGGGCACAAAAGTGAGAAAAATGTATTCAAGTCAAAAATCTAAAATAGAAAATTTGAAATTATTGAAAACGTATTCTATCACTGAAAACAATCTAGCTATTTTAATCATAAAAATAGTATTTATATTATTATATCAAAGTTTGTTGGCTATTTTTGATTTTTCAATTACCAATTTCAAATAACATGAAATTATATGACTGACTATAGTCTATAGGTACGAATATAATTATAAGCTTAAATAAAAACCGGGAAAATCTTAAACAGTAAAAAGTCGGAACTTTTTAATTCTGTTGATTTTTTTTTAGCAATTTATGACTATAATAATTATGTACTGTTTTTGTTTTTAATGAATAATTGGAATGCATAATAACATTTTTATGTCTTTCTTATTTATTTAAAATTTGTTGACGAGTGTGTTACCTGCACCGGACATTGAATTTCCTAGATCCGTCTTCGTGATGCGTCGGCCCTGTTAAAGAGGATGGTATTTGAGGTTAATTTACCTAAGGTTATCGTGGTTGCTAACCGATTCCCATATAGGTATTTATCATTATTGAAATTTCAACAGGTCGTGTGTGTTTGAACTGTGATAAATTCTTGATAGTTGAAAATCAAGCGAGCGGTTTTGTTTGAGTTTTTCGAAAGGCAGCCTCAATTTCTTTCGCACATTATTGTATA
Source organism: Aulacorthum solani (assembly GCA_008528875.1). NCBI lineage: Eukaryota > Metazoa > Arthropoda > Insecta > Hemiptera > Aphididae > Aulacorthum > Aulacorthum solani. Next base: position 1,903 of record PVMI01005589.1, on the reverse strand, counting down.
AACAATACGTCAATACCTGATTACCAACGTTGACTGCAAATAAAGTTGGAAACTTATGAAATTTATAACTGCACCTCTGTGTACACATGTTATTATAGGCACGTTATTATATATTTGTTTGCTGATACTGAACACACCCGACGTACATACACACTTTCGACAATTTAAAAGGTACCTATTCTGTGGTACCTACATATATACATGCACCTGTGATAAGTGACAAATGAAATAAACAATCTACGACTAGGAATGCTTAACATTTATGTACTAAGGTTTTATTATCTTTAATGATATATTTTATAATCTTTGCGGGCTATACTTCAAGCCTTGATTCTCAAATGTTGGGATTGCCAACTTTTTATAGACGCACAATGTGTGCACAATAAATTAGGTACCTTATTTAAAATAATAATTATTATTGATAACCTATTGGTTTTATTTTTATAACATTAAAGTAATAAAGAATACTTGGTAGTAGTATAGGAAATTGTTTTTAAAAGTTATCATTGCAATTATATAAGACGATTTTCAAATTAAGAAGTTAGGAAAATTCAATAAATTAAAAATGATGCGACGGGAGATAAAAATGATATAGGTATGATAAAATTGTAAGCTTTTGTGTTGCGTACACGAAGGGTGATGGTGGGGGGGGATAATGATTTGTCGCAATTAAGACGGCTTCAAAATACCTGAGTTACTAATGTCTAATTACCATAATAGTTTTATGATATCTGATACTCGAATATTATTGTAAACGATTGGAAAATTTGTTACAGAATGATACCTCAGCATGTCCCAGGATCGCTTGACCGCTCTTCGGCTGCTGTCGTACTGTTGGCTGACCGTCATGTTGCAACCCAACACTTTGGCGTTTAACGTCGTCTACAACAAGGAAGAGTCATCGTCTTCTTCACTTCAGTCATCAGCTTTCCACCAAAGTACTTACACAATTTGATATATTATGCCTCCTACGTATAGTCGGCGTCATATAAAAAATAAAAATAATTTTTGCCGATTTTAATCAATTTTTCAACGCTTTCTATGCTCTATGCACAATGGTTTTTCGTTCCAATATGTTACGCATAATAATAATTATTGATATAGTATCGAGTATCGACTACCGGTTAATTGGTATTTTACGGGCTAAACCATATATCCTTTACATATTTTGCTATGCGCCCGACACTGACTAAAATATGACTATGACTAATATTTAACTATGTGATATGTTCTTATTATATACTGCATACTGCATCAAGGTGGATCACATATGACATTAAATATAAATAATTGTTCGAACGTTTTTAAAAATCTATTGTTTATAAGCTAAATGACCTGTAGAAAACATACAATATGTTTAAATACTGAATATTCTATGCAATAAACGTCAATGATTATACAGGTAATGATGATTATTGATTATGCAAAAAGACAGTTTTTCAGGTTAATCCAACATATTTTCATTTCAAATTACTATAGTCATTTTAAAAACTTAGGTATATGTTTTACAATATTTATATGTATATTTTATGGGATTTTTTAACTTTCACAATTCAAACTCGAATCTAAGTACAAAAATAAATAAAATGCTGTCATTTATGTCAAAATAAAAATAATCAGAAATTAAAAATCTTAATGCACATACTATAATATAGTATACTGTTCTATAGTTATAAACTTCCTACAGTTGACGGCATAAAAAGACAAGTGAAATATTCTATATTGTGAATATTATAATTTATAATACACCTACACGTCCTACACAGTACACTTACAAGGATACTCTATATTATAACGATACTCGATTTATCGCAAGCTCGTCATCTATTGTGTATATATTTCACTCAGATGTGTATGTTAGTGTGTGTGTGTGTGGGGGGGGGGGTGTGTGTGTGTTTGTTTT
>PVMI01005579.1:0-10362 GCA_008528875.1 Aulacorthum solani | reverse complement strand
GGAGGTGTGCTTTCTTTTTGAAATATCCTGTATCATAACAATCGTATGTTTACGACTAAAGGTAGGCAAGTATAGATATTATACGAGTCGTAGCAGTCGGTCGTTTATATTTGTCGCTTAGACTAAAAGTTAAACTGAAAAAAAACTCTGTTCGGTTTATGTTTTTCTACGACCGTGCAAACGGGAATCGCGTGCTATAGAATTTTTCCGCTTGAATTAAATGAAGAGCAAACACAACTTTGTTGTAGTATTTCAGGCGTCGGGCGGCGCGTGCAGTTTCTGCATATTACACATTAAAATAATAACAATATATAATATTTTAACATATTATATTGTGCGTAATGCGTAAATCAAACTGTCTGACCTGTGACTTTGCCTCGATGATATTTTTATGTAACGGTAATTTTGGGTGGGAGTGGGTGAGTTGTGGGGATATCCACTAACATTTTTTTTTCATCGTAATAAAATATGCACAGCTGCAGTATAATAGGAAGTATAAGAACCTAGGTAGTTTGAAATTAAATTATTTTTTAATCATTTAAAACACCGCAGAGTGTCCTTCTCTTCAAATAACATTAAAGAGTTGTCAACAGGTAATACGTTCATATTGTAACCATATTAATAATATTCACTATAAATATCCGAACTAGAAGTAGTGAAATCACATGTTTTTTTTTTTTATTGATAATTTAAAACATTGACGACAAACGTTATTAGTTTAAATTTTATGAGACGGTTACAGTTTTACAATTATATTAAGATGATTACTTTGAGTTACAAATTAAATTAATGGTTTTTTTTTAAAGTTAGACTTGATTGTACGTGTCTATTTTTCTTAATAATTGTATAATATACTATTGATAATATTGTTCGAAAGTATCTAAATTGGACGTGGTGTTGTATTTTTCTAAGATTACTTATGATATATTTGTAACAATCTGTCAACACCTATTTAACTGTTAGGTTGACCCGACAGGTTGTACTAAGGTGGTTCTTCATTATCCATCAGGTATTTGTGTGTTAACCTTTTATGACCTTTCTGGAGACGATTAATTACAATTTTTCCTCTCGGTTTTTGCAAAATCATGAACGATATTTAGATAAAATTATATGTTTACATTGTACAATTGTACGATATTATTGTGATGTATCATATTAAATTATTATTCTACTTGTATTATCATAATCCGTTATTATAACTTACATATTATTATACTCACTGACTGTGGATAAACAGTTCTCTGTATTGTAGTTGTGTAGCTACGGCTTAGCAAAATAACCAGTTATCGGGATTCGTACAAAAGTTTAACTCAGTACTAATTAATAATCTATATTTACACAACTAAGGGTATTCCAACTTATCAGCATTGCTCATAAGATATAATTTAATTTCAAAACTTTGAATATTCACGGTGCATTAATATTACACTAGGTAGGTACACTTCTCAAAACCAAATGCAAAATACTTTGTTTAAGTTGCGATGTGTAATTTTTTTGTGGAAATATGCATCCAAAATATATTCAAATTGTGTAATTAATGCAAACCTAAATTTAAATCCTAATCATTACTTCAATAATTTATTATAATACTTAGCTGTGTTTCAAACAAAGGCTTCAACAACTTGAATACCAATATAATCTTTCGGTATTTTAAATAAAATTTATATTTTTTCTTAAATATACCAGATTAAAGTTTTAACATTTACTAAAATTTAAAATAACTATAAACTATAACTCGTACTTGAAACTTAGAATTTTCAAGATTTAAAATATTATAATAATATGAAGGTATAACTGAATATGTATATTAATTCATATCACAAGAACTAAACAAAAAGAAATCATAGCGTTTATCAAGACTGAAAAGAACCTGAAGTGCTGAAAGAACCTGAAGAAAACTTCTACTTCAAATCATGGGTCCTTAAAATTTAAATAAAAGCTCCGTTGACATTCTATACAATTTAAAGGGTTCTTGTTCTTCTCTGTTTGGTTTCACCTCGTGTATGTTTAAATTTACCAAAACGTATTGTTTCTAAAACAATAACCATATCAGTATACTAAAAAATACATGGCAAATTAAAATTGCAAATTGCACTTGAATTATAACCTGTTAAATAATTGAAAAGAATAATACATATTTTATTTTTGGACTGGTAAAATATTAAATCTAATAAGTGGTTTTTGAAATGTCGTTTTTAATGTTTATAAATGTATCAAAACTTCTTTTGATGGTTATATTAATGGCATAAAATAATAATGTACATTTATATTTCTTTTGTGTACCTTTGTGTACCAATTTAAATTTGCTATTTAAATAAGTATATAACTCTCAAATTATGATGGTACATAAACTTCTATCCTTGAAGACTAGTTAGTAAGACAATAGTTTTCGGATAATAATATCATTATTGGCAATTGACTTGCATATAAATAAGTCGCATACTAGTGTAAATTAATCGACACCTTTATAGTATGATTATTGAAATAACAATAGATTTTTAAATCATTATTCTTATAATGCAATAAATAGATGTAGCAAAATAAGACGTGTTCTTGTAAATCGTGTTTCTTGTGTTATCTGTAACTACAGTGATTGTTATTTGTTTGTTGATAGAAAATAAAATCTTCTCGACTAGTTGTATATATGATTGATTATACTGTAATATAGTACTTATTTCTAACCAATCATTGCGATATGGGTTTTAGGTGAGAAACAAAATATAACAAAATATATCGAAATATGGAGCTTATACTTAGACTCGCAAGGCTTTCGACTTATGGAGGTGCCATCTGCGCCAGGAGACTTTTGGGGTCCAGGATGAAGGTTTTGGGAGGGAGACAAGGGGAAGGCAAGTATACGCATTAAATGATGAAAAAAAAAGGAATGAAATAAAGAAAAGCCTGAGAGGGGATTTATGTGAGTGCGTTTGTAGATTCACGCGGGCGCGCGATGGTTATGCCCGCGGTGGTTGTATTAAGAGAGAGAGGAGGACACTATATATATATAATAATATTATTACAATATATAAGAAGAAAATCTATTGGTTCGAATGATTCGCTGCTACTGTAGAGTAGACGTCGTATTCTATTATACCACCGCCACTCACACCCTCGTACACCGTAATATAATAATTGCTGAGTAGTGTTTTATAGGTATGTGTACGTATGTGTGAGTGTGTATAGGTACCGATATTATGTTATTATATCGTATAGTATCTGTGTGTTTCATTTGTATATATGACGATGAGTTACCATGGTTATATAATATGCAGGCGTGACACTCGCGTTGTCTGCATGAAACCATGAAATTAGACTAGAAACACGGATAGGTAGTTAAGTAGGTACCTATACTCGGTCTTGAATGGTACAAGCCGTGGAGGCTGAAAAATAATAATATTATTTATGTATAATAATGCGAGTATATTATAATGTATCGTACCAATAAGTTAGAAAATAGAGGGAACCTAAAAAATATTTAAAAAAAAAAACCACTGCGGAACCAACATGATCCTTTTGTCGACTGCCAGTCAGCTATTGTGTTTATGATACGCGTGGTACGGTGGCAATACCGTTCACAGTGTAAGACATGTACACGACAATTATTACGCTACATATTTATATGTTAATATTGTTATTTATATTCTATTCTTCAATGATAATAATATGTAAAAAAAAATGACAAGAAATATAAGAAGAAGTATCCGAAGATATATATTTTAAAATATAATAAATACGTACCGATTAATCATCTTATTATTATTCTTATAGTTGTGTATGACAAAATGTATAAACATAAACATATAACAATATATACACGCCTATCTATATTATGTACATCTCGTAACTTATTATGTTGTAAGTATGCTTTAGTATCAATAGAATGGTAATGCGATATCGCACATAAAATCGAATTCTTAAAATAATTATTATTATTATTATGTGCAATTTTTTTTTTTAACAAAATTATTTTTAATGATACAATTTCAATGTAAATTCATTAGTTGCCAATAAATCAAAGGTATTTTAATAAAAGTTGAATATCAAATTTTTAGGAAACTAAAAATAGATACAATATTAAATATTAAAAATAGAACATTGATTTATACACAATATTACACCCTGGAACAAAAATGTATTATTAAAAATTATAATATTGTTTGAACTTAATTTATATTTAGAAAAACATTATATTTATTAAAATTAAATGTATGTGGTGTAGACCCTTTTACAAATTTGGATTTTATAAACGCCTTATTCTAAAAACATAAATTAATAGTGGTATGTATAAGACTTTAAAATTTTCATTTCCACAAACGAAAAGTAGGTATCAATATTTAATGTAGTCCAATACTGTAACTCTGAAATATTCATATTGTCGGTTATGTATATAATATATATTTTACAGTCCCAACTTTAAATGAATCCATTGAATCGTTTATATAATTAGTTGATTTAATTAAGCTGAAACATGTGTCCATTACAATGTTCACTACTACAATCAAAATATTATATTTACATTTTAAATTTTACGTACGTATGTGCTTACGATCAAAATTGTGTATTATTCAATAAAATTTTAAAAAATTAGGAACGGACATGATTTTAAACGGAACATAAAAACTATACAGGCATTGAATAATGTAATAGATACGATGAATCAAGTGTGACATATCGAATTATTACATATCCACACAGTCTTATATTTGGCGAAAAAAAATACTTAAATTAACTTTTCTGACTTTTTTACTTAAAGATGTGAAGTTCTTCAATTTATTGAAAATATGTAATTTTATAATTTCATGCAAAATCAACTTATTTCAGTGCATTTCTATAGCACATATACGATTACAATTTTCACTTCCACCAAACTAACTCCATACACTCAATAAAATAATGTAAATTCCTACATTTCACTACTCTAATATCATGAAAAATTAAAATCGTATATTATTAAGGACACTAAATTTAGCTGGTATTTACTTTAAAATGTATCAGACAAATACTTTTAAACATACTGTACTTATTATTTAACTTAATATCTGAGCCCATATGATAGCCATAATATCAAATAATTATCTCTTTGTTTCGTGTATTTTCGAAAGAATAACTTCGTGGCTGCACTTTAAACAACTCTTACAGTGATGTAAAAGATTTATTTTTGTTGCATTCAAACTCGAAACATTTAGAGTGGATTTTCTTTGGGCAAATAGTGATGTGTGTAACACAATGCATTCGTATGATTGGCATCGGTACTTTTAAAAACGTTGTATTGTAAATGGGTATTTAATTTTTCTTTGTCTCCTAAGAACGCTACCGTAATATATAACCATTAACGTAACTGAAGGGACCGCGACATTGAATGTCTGTAAGATATTAGGATCCAGTAGTATCCCTCCGGGAAAACGACGATATCGGTGAAAGGTCGAAATGTTGACAGGCGGAATTAGAATGGATGAAGTTCCTGCGTGCTAAGATTAAATTAACTTATTTGCAAGGGACTGATTCAAAAACCTTTGAGCCTTTTTTCCAGCACGTTTAAATGTGAATTAGAATTTATAGGGCAATATAACCGGTAAAAGGCAAGTGGAAACTTTATTTTTGGTTTTTAAATCCATCCGCTATAGCCGCACGGTCATCATTTAGAGTGGAATGTGTGTTTATGTTGTGTATTTTGTTTCCAAAAATCTTATCTCGAGGTGTAGAAAATGTATTTCTCGGTATGACTATAAACTTACCTAACCAATAAAAAAAAACCCTGACCTTAACAAATTACAATTTACAAATGTTTTACGCTGGAACTTGTTAATAACACTTTAATACAAATAAAAGGTGCTATGCAAGTAACATAAATTGTTTTTGGTTTTTTGTTTTCATTATAAATCAACAAAATATTAATGAATCGTATTTGTACACTATAAAAGTGTTTATATAAAAATAAAATGATAACATTTTAAGTACGCGGTGTCTCTGGATTGAATTATGTTACACATAATTAGGTAAATAAAAATTTTACTTATTTTATTGTATAACAAGACTATTTAAATTACCTAATTAGTTCAATGAATTGCATAGGTATCAATAAACAAAAAATAGTTCAATTCACAAAAAAATGAAAGAGCAAATATATTCAATTTATTATACTTCCTCAGTATTTTTCACAGTTGTTCATGATTTATTTTTAATAATACTGAGACATTGAAACAATTATCAAATACTTTTCATATACTTTAAACAGATTCTATATAATAAATAATATTTATCTGAAAAGTGTAGTCCGCATGCAATTTACAGAAAATTCATTTTAAGCTTTTTAATATCTGAAAAAATCACGCATTATTGGAAAACCAATATGCTCCTTGCTCCTCTCAGAACCAGACAAATAATATGAAATTAGTTTTGAACTGAAAATAATTTCTAGTAATTTTTCAAGAATTGTTGTTCACGGCTGCTTTTGTATTCATTTCTTATGTATTTTGGAGATTTAATTTCTAGAAAATTGTATTCAAAGTTCTTCAAATATTGCAAATTTATTTTTTGAACACATAGTATACATAAAAAATATGTCCAATGTTTATAATATTATTTCGAAGAAAATTATTTACAAAGAACAAAATTGCGAGACTGATTTACAATAATCAAAGTGAGTAATGTATCTATAATGGTTTTGAATCACAAAAACTCTGAAATTCAATATTAGTTTTTGTTTTGTAGTTAATAAAATTAAAAACAGAAAAATCCTGTTCTGTATGCTCTGAGACAATGGCAGTAATAATTACTGACAGCTATTTTTCATTGATAAACTGGTGTAGGCATCAAGTGACATATGTATTTCTTTTTTTCTTTATACTTTCATAAGCCCCAATGGTAAAATTCAAAATATGAATAGGTACTCCCCAAACACCTGTTTGTAATGTCGACAATAAAGTATATATTTTAACAAACTTGCATTCAAAAATATTGTAGGCATGAATTTGTAATATGTTATCATTTTATAGGAACAGTCTCCAAACGCATGTTACATTTACAGTTATACCTTTAAATGTCTATTGCTTTTTTACCGTTGCTAATAAATATTATGTTTACTCTATATATTGCCGAGTTGTAGACAAAATGTATTAATATAAAGGTTCGCTGAAATTAAATGGACCAGTTATAAGTCACTAAATCATGTTTAAGGGACCATTACTCAGTATTGATTCATTAAATGCATGCAACACGGCACAATTAATTTTTCTTTTAGTTTAATCGTGCTTGGGTAACTCGTACCAAACAATATAAAAAAACAAAAATTAAAATTGTTAGTTTATAGGTAACTAGTATATTAATTATTCAAATTTAAATGTAAATTTGGTGTCAAATATTAAAATATATTGTGTATTTTGCAGTATTTAAAGCTGTTGCAATTTAAATAAAATAATAGTGTCTATTGCTCTCGTTAAATTGACCACGTATTTCATATTTTGCTGTCCACGTTGTACTAAAATCAAATGAAACAAGAACATCTGCAATTCATGATGATGATTTTTACTAAATTTTCAATTTAATTATACCATCTTGCCTTTATATCGTCCTCCCAGCGAGTTTCAAAGGAATAAAGTTAAGAACGGTATCATCTCTTCACTCGCAGAATCCGTTCGTTCGTTTGGATTTTCTCATACGCATTTTCCACTTGGTTGCGATCACGCATAAAGTAAAGAAATGAACCCCTTCATCACATTGGTCTGGGGTACGTGATTGGCCAACTGAAACGGCATAATGCTCTCTCAGACATTCAGAGAAGAAGAGAAGTTTAATGTATTATATATATATATATGCGAGTGTAGGATAAAAAAATAAAATAAAATACTAACCTCGCATTATTATTGGTAGCGGGAAATGGTCCGTATTTCGGAGTCATGTCCTGTTCTCACTCCTTTTCTCCTTCCCTCTGTATACCATTATATGTACCTATCTCTCTCCGCATCACCTTTTTGTGGCCGATATTTAGTATGCGACACTTTAACTATAGTCCATTTGAACCCTGCACCTGCAATTTCATAGCATTATATGTATATATAAAAACAACAACAAAATGCATCAGTCAGTATATTATACAACGCTATGCGCATTCTGTGAACTATATAATAATATGTACCGACCTTTTTTTTTTTTTTGATAAGACCATATGAATAAAGGCCGTAAAATGTTATATAAATTCATTAATATAGGTCCCTGACATGAATTAAAAATATTTAATAAATTAAAATATAATTGTAGGTATCTCGAATTTATAAAATTGTTTTTGTGATTAAATGCAAAATGTTTGTTTTAGATTTTTGAAAGCCATATAAAACAATATTATCTTTCAAATTGATGACACGTTTAAAGAACTAAAGTATTAGTTTCTAAAAATAAATTCATCCTATGAGTGTATTTTCAGTTGAAGACTTAATGTAGTTGTTAGCAAAATATTTATACATTTTGAATCGTTGGATTTAAAATTCAGCAACAAATACTAATGATGGTAATATTAAACATACTATTATAGTGATATTATATAATGGGTTATTGCTTTCATAAAGAATATATTAAATGCATAACAATATTATAATAATTGATTAAATTCAAAAAAATCTCATTATAGTTGTGATTTTCAAATATGTGAAAAAGGTAGCTATCAATGTTGATTACCTAATACTTATTAGGTAACCTACTGGGAATTAATGTTATTCGACATTAGATTATAATACCTATCGTGGCATTGTTCAATGATTTAAATCAAGTACTCTATAATATATCTGTATAGTCTAATCAGTTTAATTGTTTTCGTGTAATAGATACAATGGAATTAATTAATAATATTAATTAAACTGATGTGGTTGATTATAAGTATTTGATTTAAATTTTCAACAATGATCACATGGACGTAGATCTCTATATATCTATGGTATCGATGATAACTTATAAAATGGTGATAATTCTAAGCATTTTAGATTTTGAAGGGGATCGATTAATGTAGCGATGTTTTGATTATGTGTGTGTGTAAGTGTTTTAAAAATTATTTTTCTGGCGGTCATTATCTTTTTAAGCTGTAAAAACACTTAAATTGCCAACCTTAAGTTTGGTTTCTGATAGCAAATTAGATCAAGTTAGGACTTGCGAGTGGAGGTGGTAGCCGGTAGAGACTTACAAGTAAATTTAATTTATAAGCGAAACTAGTATTCGACAATAATCAATTTTGTTGTTAAGTGTAACTAAAAAAAGAATAAATTCACTTATATACTTATATACTTGAAAATTTTTACCAAATATTTGTAATTTATATAAATTTTCATGAAATATTTATAGCATAATTTTATACACATAATACCGATAACTTAAAATTATTTTTACTTGTTTTGTAGGTACTTACCTATTATGTATAGATCTTTCAAACTCATAATTTTTGTCTGATTAAATTTTTATTTTTAAGTAAAAACGTTTACAAGCATTATAAAATACAGCACATTACGAATAAATTGTTTTTACTTCAGTTATGGATTTTGTGTACTTGTGGAATGCTCGAAGTGCTTAGTTCATATGTTTCATAAAAGTATAACTCATATAATTATGCATGGTAATAAAGATCATTCATGTTTAATGAATTATCCTAAAATAGGACTCTAAAATAGGTCGATTCACTGCAGTTTTCAAAAACTTAAAATTATTGCTGCAATAATATGTTTTTTTTACATTAAGGATAAGAAGCTACAACTTAGCAAATATGTAATATAAATTTGTTATATTAATTTTTACAAATGCATAATCTTTATTTAATATTTTTACATGAGAACATTTTTGTAACATACATAATATTTTATCACCCTGAGTATGAACAAATTTACAGGGTGATTTAAAGAAAACACTCAATTTTTCAAAAAATATTAACATTTTTGCAATTTATCTATAATATTGTGTAACATGTCATAATAGAATTACAGACAACATTATTATAAGGAAACAAGTAATAAATACAAAATATGAAAAACATAAATTAGAAACTAGAACCCCTACTATTGTTTTTTTAAACGAAACCGTTTCTTGTTCCCTTATAATAATTTTGCCTGTAATTCTATCATGATCATGTTACACAATATTATAGAATAATTGCAAAAATGTTAGTACTTTTTGAAAAATTGATCTGTATAGGATGTGGTTAAATACGACGAACAATATGGTTCTTTAAATGGTTCTGCACCGATTGTGCGTCTTTTGATGCACCCTAAGATTCCCTAGGTCCGAGAAGCGCTTCAAACAGTTGTCACACGGATAGAGCTTTTCTCCAATGTGCGTCCGGTGATGACGTTGAATGTCAACTCTTCTTGCAAAGCCTTTGTCACATAC
>PVMI01005530.1:0-12320 GCA_008528875.1 Aulacorthum solani | reverse complement strand
CCATAATTTACTATACACATATACCCATTTTATAAACCGAATAATTCCAATTGCTATTCATCATATTACCGATTCGAGTGTCACCATTATTTTTACTACCTAGGGGCAATATTTATAATCGCTTTGAATGACAAGACCTTATGTGACGTGTCATGTGGGCCAATCACCGCAAAGCGTTTTATATTTGCAGGGGATTTCATTGGCTAAGTCGCTGTAATGAATGTGTTAAATTTGAGTTCATTAATAAATCATTACATACGAAATACGATTCTGAACGAAGACGGCCTGTCAGCCTATATTACCAAGTATATTAATTCGTATTGCTATTAAAGTAATTTATTTAACCATAAATCATAATATAATTTACTATTGTAGATTAAATTAATTTTTGACAAACAACATTGCAATTTAATATGTCATTGTGTGTATAAAATATAATAATAGATGTTAAAAGCTTAAAATATCCACCAAAAATATAATTTAATTAACAACAAAATAACTAAAATAGTTTTTCTTCGTTTAAAATATGTTTAATTTTGTTAAAATTTCATAAAAAATTGTGTTTATATATTTTTAAATTTTTTGGTTCCAGTATGAAGTATTTATTAGAAGCCTTGTAACATATTTCATGATTTTTTAAACCAGGAAAAAATGAATAAAATAAAACAAAAGAAATTTTAAAAAAATCAACAAAAAACACACATTATTGTAAAATCAATAATTCATCACTCCGCTTGCAATCTAAAATGTATGCCGTTATTCAAAAAAGTATAAAACTTAAAAAATACCATTTCTTTTTTTTCAAAAATGTTATTTGTTAATATTAATTAAAATTATCCTAAATAATATTTCCAAAAACTTGAACACTCTTCGGAATGATGTGAATGTTTTACTGTTGAAAAATTCACTCTGTGTATAATATTATATAGCATTATATATATNNTATACGTAATAAGCGGATTACGCGCAAAATTATACTACGATATTGTGATGCTCTATTATATGGGTATAGGCTTAGGTAAAGATTTTCCGGAATTTTAGCTATGGATGGGTTGAAGATTGCGTACGCACGCCGTCAGCAGCGGAAAATCGGAGTGATTAGGGTGGACACCACTCGCATCATAGTAATAAGACGTTCGCGGGCCCTGTACAGTGATCAGTATAATATATATTTAGGTTCGTGGTACGATAGGACGGAATTATTATTATTATTGCAGTTTAATCTCAGACCCGAGTACCCGATGACGAGAATGACACAATGACGAAAGAGCGTAGGGTCGATGTGGGGTACTATTAACATCACCAGCTCTCTACATCTCCTAAATTATACTTTTGACCTTTCCTACAATCACCAGTCTACAAATAAAGTTGTTCACCGCTGCGACCTGATGTTATATCTAGGTACCTTCGTAACGCATCTCATCTGTGGGAAAACGTTGTCTGTGGATACAATAATAATATAATATTATAAAAGCCCTCTGCACCTGCTGCTGTTATTATGTTAAAATTTTTTATTCACTGTTAGTGTACAAAATGTGTAATAATGTACAAGTCCAGTGACGGTGATAACTTTTATTCGCTTTATTGAGACCCTCGTTTGTTTTTGGCATCACTTACAGCGATTCAGTTTTTAATTTAATTTAGTTTTTTTTTTGAGGAAGGGGGGCGGGTTAACACAGTTTTCAGTCCGTTGATCCAAAATACAATGATGGAACATGATTATGTTGTTACACGTTACATCTATAAATTATAATGAGCACATAATTATTTATTTTGCGAGCTTGGTTGTTAGGCTTTGTTTTGACAGAATAATAATTGACGGTAACACGCTGGGACTGGGTTGCGGGCTGTACGGAACGTCTCACAATACTTAAAAAAAATTGTTCATAATTTGCACCTCCGTCTCCTATAATTTATAGTTCTTCCTAAATAATTAGTCAGAGTACTTTGGTATAAATAATGATTAATAATATAGTCGGCACACAATAAGACGCAGATAAAAGCTGTCATTCACCATTAAAAATGGCGTAGCAGTAGTGAATTTGATGCCACGTTACGAAAAATGGTAATTTTTAAACGAGCGATGTAGTGTTAAAATAATGTTAAACGAAGGCTCAATGTTACAATAGAAATAATTATGAGTATATTGTTGAATACTTAAAAAAATCAGTAGAACTTGATAAGCTGCTTAAGAAATGTCGAATGTACCTACCTCGTCATTGAGTAGTTCACTGCAGTAGTAATGAGTGTGTTAAATTTGAAAACGAAAAATGGTTTTGTGTAAATGGGACGGGTGGAACTGCATCTAATTCTAAGGATGGTTGATTTTTATCTTTTATTGATATTATTATTATAAGTACTTTCTAAATACTGCAGATTGAATTAATTTATACCAATAACATAAATACGCCTATCATATAATAATATAACGTATGTCCGCGGAAACAGGATACACTTTAACACTCATTACCCTGTATTTATTTTTCGATTCTGTTTTTGGGACATTAAATTAGACTATCGGATCTTTAATTTCGATGACTTACAATTTTATTACTCACGTATTTTGCGCATTCCAACACAACTTCACTTTTTTTTAAATGGAAACCAATATTTTGAATATAATTTTTGGATTAATGGTTTTTTTCAAGTAATTTTGATTAAACAATTACTACTCTCAATCCAATATTGACTGAATGAGAGCTATTTCAAATTTAAAAAAAAAAAAATTATTTTGTTGTCATTTATTTTTTAATTTTAATTTTATTATTTTAAACTCTACTACACATTTTTTATTTACGAGGAGGGACTTTCGAACAATTTATCAAGTAACTTATGTTTGTGATTTTTGTAAACTGAATTGTAAATAAAAAATGTGTAGTAGAGTTTAAAATAATATAATTAAAATTAAAAAATAAATGACAACAAAATAATTTTTTTTTTTAATGTTTTTTTAAAATTTGAAATAGCTCTCATTCAGTCAATATTGGACTGAGAGTAGTAGTTGTTGGATCAAAATCACTTGAAAAAAAATCCATTATTCCGAAAATTATATTTAAAATAGGGGTTGCCATACAAAAAAAGTGAAGTTGTGTTGCTCATGAGCAAAATACGTAAGTAAAAAAAATTGCAAGTCATCAAAATTAAAGTTCCAATAGTCTAATTTAATGTTCCAAAAACAGAAATGAAAAATATCTAGGTACAGGATATTGAGTGGTAAAGTGTACCCTATTTCCTCGGACACACGGTTTGTTAGGCATATTATTATTTATTTTAAATGTTATTGTAAGTCAATAATGTCGTACTTTAAATTGTGTGAGTGTATTTGTAATACACTCACACATAAATACCTTAGAATATTAGCCAACATTTTCTGAAAATTATATTATGACGTATAGAATATAACAATAAACCAATAAACGTGATGATAAAAAGTTTTAAATCTCTACTGTTAATATTTTACGCTTAATATTAAATTTTCAAACCTTTGTGTTGAAAATTAAACTTTCGACTTTTGACCCTAAAGAACAAACTAGTTCCAAAATTATACAAGAAAATATCCTTAATAATAATGATTGGACCAAAACGTGATTACTGACTTACCAAAAAACCCACACACACCACTGTAAAACCAACTCATTCCACGCTCCGTTAAGCATCTAAAATATAACTCTAATTTTCACTCATGCTTAACGTTCTTACAATTACGAGTTTACAGCCAATCCGATTTTCTTCAAATGAATTCTATTCTTCGTTTTTTTTAAATGTATTTTTCTAAGTTGTTCAGGTACTCTAATTTATTACGCTCTAGTTATGGCATGTATTGTTTGACTAGCGACTACCTCATACTATGAGTAATTATTGATCATTTTATGGAATTTCCTCGTAGATCCAAGGAGAAAATTTTTTTAAATCTTATTTTCAATCAATATTGTTGGTCAACCGTGGATGTATAACCTGTATATTGGGGGACGGAGTGGCCGTGTGGACTAAGGCGTTGGTTGCAACGCTCATCGTTGCCGGTTCGAACCTCGGTCAGGGTAACACTTTCCTCGGGCAGACATCAGTTTGGAGAGAGTAGCCGTGATCCCCCACCGGGCATGGCAAAAACCTACTACTGTCCAATCGAAATTCTGTTAAAATACAAACATACACGTGTTAACAAACTTCCCGTACCAAACCCTACCACTTCCACAATAATTCCCTACCGTTCCACTCCTCACTCCAATGGCCTCTGTTGTCACGTGGAACCTCTCTTCCCCCCCCCAAAAAAAAATCTGTATAATATTATTGTATACCAAACCAACCAATCACTGACAATCGTAAGTTGCGTCCAGTGCTCGGAACATTACTAGTATTAATTATTTACCTCGTATGGCCTTGCATATATTTGAAAAAATATGAAGTTTACATTTCAGGATGTTTCTGGACTTTCTTAATTTTTGATAATAGTATGCGTAGTTATACGTACTCGTTTCTCATTACCGGAAAAAAAGTTTTCGTTTCGCTGTCCCGTCATTCAATTCAGCTGCAATCTGCACAAACGGACACACACACTAACACTCAGACATGTTTAATATTTACTTACATTATATACTTAATATAACAACGCATGTTGTACACTTTAGGTTTCTAAACATATGTTTAGAACATCTTATACCTCCGTTGTACCCGTTCTTCTGTTAGTTATCAATAAATAGTGTTACCATTGTTGACATAAAGGTATTTACATTTTATTGACTGTCCGTAGTTGACATACATAAATTGTATGTGTATGGAAATATAATTTATTGTGTTGCACTAAAATAAGTTTAAAAACTAGGAATTTAGCACTCTCGCATAGAGTGAACTTTGCCATGAGGTATTCTATTGCAGGTCCCACCGGTGGATTTTCCTATTTTTCTACCAATATATTATAATATCACGTACTTGGGAACACATAATGAGATTTTATGGTTTTTTCGTTTCATCGTTGGAGGTATGACATACACTCAAATTCAATCCATATTATAATACACCAATGGCTTTGTAAGCCAAAAATAAATAATGTCTCAAGACTGTACTAGGCACTCAAATGTTCTCAGGTTTTTTTTTTAATCGTGATTAACTCATTCTCAAAATGATGTATATTCCATTTTATTAGATTTCATTTATTTCATCAAAGAAAATTACCACTCACGTAAAATCGGTAGGTAGTACATTTATTTGTTTTTGAAAATGTAGTAGCAAATATACTGTTGGTAAAAAAATGACGCTCTAAAAATGAGTGTTTCGTGAAAAAAAGAATCACTCTGTAGGTACACTTCTATCGGTAGTCATACATGCATAATGCATATTACATACCCATTCCGGCATTTGAGATAATCCTTTGACTCGACTTCCAAAACTGCTGCCAGTATATTTTTAATCCATGGAAATAAATGTATAAACTTTAAGCTGTAGGTTCAATCGAATTGAATACAAGTTATGTAAAGCAACCTTTTAAATTGAGACACGACCGCATTTTTATTCGTATCAGATAATACTTGGAAATTTATTATCTATAATCTACTTTATAAAGTGCATGTATAATATACCCACATATACATATATATATAATTTTTTTGGTACCTGATAAAAGTTAAGCTATTATATATTTTATAATGAGTACTATGGTTTTTTTTAAATTTAATTTTATTAGCTATAAACGTCAGGTTTATTTTAGTGTTTACTTTGTTTCCTTGTTTTATACTATTTATGATTTGGCTATCGAATGTTTAATTAAATGTATTAATATATAAATGTATATGTTACATGAACTTTAAAATAAACAGTAATCGTTGATTTTAACAAGCTAACATATTATAACAGTAGTTTACCAAAGGCATGGTTTTCAAGTGCGTTAATATATAATTTTTACCACCCATTAATCCATATAACTATATAAGTCCCTAAAATGTAATTATAACATATTTTTTCATTTTTAGTTATTAAATATAGTACCTATACTTTCATTACATAATAGTCTATAATGTTAAGCTAATATAGAATATTCATAATA
Source organism: Aulacorthum solani (assembly GCA_008528875.1). Taxonomy (NCBI): domain Eukaryota; kingdom Metazoa; phylum Arthropoda; class Insecta; order Hemiptera; family Aphididae; genus Aulacorthum; species Aulacorthum solani. The sequence goes on along the minus strand of PVMI01005530.1, from coordinate 6,283 downwards.
GTATTATAATAGTCACTAAAATCAATGTTTGCGATTAGAATTTAAGAGTTAAAACCAAGGAAAACCTAGAATTACATTTATTGATTACTTATTTATGAATTATAATATGTAGATAAATTTTATCCACGAGCTATCCATATCAGGGATTATAATCTGTCGTTGGATACATTATAACTATGCATAGAAGTCTAGAAGACTAAAATTGAGAATAATTATTAATAGTGATTTTTTTTGCATTACACACTTTTTAGTGTAGCACTCGAAAAAGCTAATCCTTTTTTTCTTGTTAATACATAACACTAATTGAAATTTGCTATTAATTAAAATAGCATGAATAGTATCACAAATTAGTCATTACTCATGTGTCGTTATACCTACACTTTATTATTTTATATTTTTATGTTACTATTATTATATAGGTACCCATAATGAAATGTAGTATGACACACATAACTATTAACTAGTCACTGGGGCTGAGTACCACTGCTATATAGGCTATAAACAAAAAATGTGTATTATATATATTTTTTTCGCTCTAAATGTTTATTTGAATTTTTTGATATTTTTATTAAAATATTTTGGAAGAACGCAGTTCTCTTGTGACGAATGTTTGTATTTTTCGTTCATATAGTTATAATGTAATCCAGTCGTATATTTTTTTTAGTGTATAATATCGGGCATAAAATATAAACGTGGCTTTATTTTTTCAATAAGGTCGCGTTGCGCGTCAATAAACCTTTTGTACGATGCCTCTCTTTTCGTCTTATTACTTGTCGTAAACCCGGGAAATTGAAGAGTCTAAAGTTTTTTTTTTTTGCTCATCGGTTGTACAAATGAAGACGTCTACTCCATTTACCTATTCACGATTATTAACAAACTCGTTTTATTAGCCTGTTCGTTTTCATTATTTATTTTTAGTCGCTCTTGTCAACGTTAAAAATGGATTCGTGAATTTCAGCTTACACGGCAAATTCGTGTAGGTGTAGGTATGATTTTTCGTATGGGCCAAAAAACATGAGATTTATGACCCGATGGTACTATAATGAATCATTGATTTACCGTCCTCACAAGTCCTATCGAAACTTAAATTATATTCAGCCGGGAAAAGATCTTTTGCTTAAACATCATTTCTCGCGTTATTGCAGCTATTATATTATAACCTTCCGTGGTGTGATATATTAATAACATACATAGGTGTATAATATAATAGATATAATATCCCAGAGTACTTACACACTCAGACATCGATGACAATTTGAGATCGATAATAAAATAATGACAAACATATTGTTATGCCCATTGCTTACATACACACATAGATTATACCTACTCGACTTTAGAAATATTCCGAAAACTATCTTTGGTAAATTTGTATTTGACCTTATGTATAAAATAGAGAAATAGAGCGTGCTCTAAGTATCACTGAAGGTCGAACAGGTGATTTTATTGCGTACCTAAACAAACATTACGTTTATCGGCGTGGTGTGATGGTTTGGCGATGGATGACACTGGTGCCGATTAATAAGTCAGATGTATGGAGTCAGCATCAGATATTATCCGCAAGGGAGTATCAACACGACAAACGTGTGGCAGTCGCTGTGGGGATTTGGAGGAAGAAAATCGTTGCCGAAGATGCACAGCATAAATCACAAATGAGTGATCGCATGGAGGTGGGAAATACGGTATATATATATATATTTGCCTATGTATATGTTTACCTTTATACCTATGTATAGGGTTATCTGTTCACATGGTTTATGGTTACAATAATTTTGGAGTAACGAAACTGAAGGATAAAGTATTGATTTTACAATGATGTGTGTTTTAAATTTAAAATTTTTGTGTTTGTTATTAGGTAGTCATTACTGATATCACCTTGTGAAACAGTAAAAATGCTAATATTTTCAACGTCGAAGGTTGTGTCTGATTGCAAATGGGATCTTTTTTTTACTCTAAAAGGTCAAAAGTGAAAAATTCGAATTACTTACTTTTTAAAATAATCGAGGAAAAAAAGGAATTTTCGTATCAGCTTTTGACATAGTCTATTATATTTTTTTGGCTTAATTTAAGGAAGAATAAATACGGTTATTATAAATTTCCATCAATTATTTATTCTAGCATTTTTTATACATGATATAATTTTATTATCACTCTATTTATAGGCATGTGAAATGTTTATACTTTTTAAAATCATTTTTAGTAAACAATTTTCGCTCGGTTAACAAACTTGTATATTTAATTCAAGTTCTTCATAAATTGGAATTAAAATAAAGTTAAGTTTAAAAGATAATGTTTTTATGAGCGTTCGCCAAGATCACAAAAATGAGCAAATTATTTTGTGATTATAATGTAATATGATAAGTAAATCATTTCTTAACCAAAAAATATAAAAAATCTATACAAATATAATTGTTTTTCAACATTTTAAGATCAAAATCGAATGAAATTAGATACTTAATCGAAAAATAATAATTTTGTTTAATTTGTTGTACCTACTGAATCAAAAATATTTTTCGCGTGCATTTGAAACTCTTACTTATATTATTATATTTTATAATGACAATGGCGTCTTCAAAACGCTTATAATTAAAAAAATTCTTTCTATTGTATATATTTTATATCATGGGCATTGGGTATGTAATGAAAAATTTTAAATGGACGTCTATCTAAAATTAGTTGGACGATTTTTTTGTCAAACATGATGACAAACTATTTTTGTTCTAAATCACGTATATTGTGGTTATCTATGACAAATGGATCTTTACAAAAGTACTATTTAAATGACAACGAAATAATATATTATAGCATTTGTACGTCCTTAGTATAAAAACCATCGATTTACCACGGTTCATAAGATTTTATTTTTCATAATATTTTGGTAAAACGTAACACAAGTTATTGAGTTCGTGGCACAGCTCTCAAAGATTACTAATAGGCAATATCTACAATAATTATATGCATATTACGAATTTCAAGAACTTTACCGGTTATGTTATAACAGACAGTATTCGACGGTGCTTTAAGCTAAGAGCTGTTTACCGGTTATAAAAGGATAATATTATTATATCAGCAGAATAGGTTGGCAGATTATGTGATCGAGCAAATTATTAAGAAATGTGCAGGAAAATCGGAAAGTGATAAAAAAATGATAAAGCCGTTATTAATAACTATAAGTCATAACAGAGTTTATTGTTATACTAGCTTTTTTATTTTTCATGGAACTAGTATATTTTTTCTTCAGGTTTTGCTTATCTAATTGTGTTAAGAATAACCATAAAATGTAATTTTAATATAATTTAATCATATTTTTACGAGTTAAAAAAGTATAAAAATTATTTTTTCTTATAGTATTAAAATTGTTTTGGCAATGAAAAGAAATCATAATACATTTTAAGTTATTGATATTTTAGAATCATGTAGGAATAAACGAGTTTATGACTTATATTTACAAGGTAGGGACGTATGATATTATTTAGCTACGATTGGTCGGAAAAATTCAATATATTGTTTCTTCAGAATAATAATAAAAGTTATTATTATTTTTGTTCCAGATTAATAAAAATATGTTGGTTTAATTTAATAAATTCAACCCAATTGTTTTTGTGCTTAGTGAAATTGGGAGTCGCAAATAAATATAATGCAGGTATTCCTACGCAAATATAAATATTGAAATATTATGTAGGAATGTTAATTCATTTAAAAAAAAATGTATTCGTTTTAAAATATGTATTAAAATAACTGTGATGCTTTTTTACCATAGTTGTTTATTGATAGGTTAAATTTAATTTTGAATTCATCAGAATCCAAATATAGTTGTTGGGAATATGTCGGGATGTAATTGAGTTTACGATGATGAACGTTTGGTTTCAGAAAAACTCTTTTACTGTGGAATTAAATTCACTATTTAAAAATTTTGAAATTCATAAAAAGGTATACTTTATTATTGAAACTATTATACGAAGCAAATTAATTAATATTTTGTAATATCATTCGAAGCTACAAATTATTTACATGAAGCATATTGGTATATTAAAAGTAATTTAGAACCATTTAACCATATAATATAATGTATAGTTTACTACTTCACTAGGAAAAAAAATGTCCAAATCCCTTAAAAATATATTTGTGTAATATGAATTATATCGGGGAAACATATAATTTATAAATAAATATAATTAGTACAAAAAAATGTTTAATTTACTTATAATTGTGATACTCCTCTTATTTTTGTTTACTAAACAAAAATGTTGAACATAATTATAAGTATCTACTAGTACTAATGTTGGACTTTCTTTTGGTACTCATATCGCTGAAAAATGTTTGTAGGTACTATACTCATTAGGAATGCGATGAATTATACTTACACGATTTTAATCAAAGTCAATATTATGCTTGTCGTGGTTGACCAAATAATGCATTATCGGTGGAAGAATATTGTTTTATATTTATAAATTTCACGACACTCGTCGTAAGTGGTGAAATTCGCCAATTTGGATTATTGCAGGTGTCGAAAAAATCGAAAAATTCAGGTTTAGAATATCGATTGCAGGATGTGCTTCCGTATTATCACTTTGCATTGGTTGCTGGGAGATTATGCCCCGTGAACGGATCAGTGCTTATGGTGTGTGGTGAAAAATAATTATTTGAAAGCCATCAGCCACGCATCGTGTTCGGCCGTAAAGCCATTTTTGAAAGACTAATGAAGAATTATTTTATATCAACTCTCAGGGGGTCGGAGTGAAAAATAAATAAATATTTTTATGCCTGTTGTAAATTCGTTTATATTTTTATCGCCGCAATCCGTTTAGATATTTCAAATTTGACGTGCATGCATTATTATTATGCAGTATCACTAATTAAATTCCGTCGCTTGCTCAAAATTGAAATCAATTTGATTAACTTTAATTTTCAGTTCCGGTGTTAAATTATTTTAATTATTATTTTTTTGTAGTTACTACTTTTTGATAGTAGACTTTATGACGTTATGACTTTATGACTTTCAGATATTTTTCTAATAAACTAAATATATTTGATAGGAATTTGGAATATAATAACACTAGATAGAAATTAATATTAATAAAATTAATGTACATAGTATAGTGGCATGACTAATTTTTTCATACCATGAAGGTATTTTACCTATATACCACGGTATGGTGTATTGTATCAACTATGATATAAAGAAAATTATTTTTAAATTTATTTTTGAGCTAAGTAATGAATTTTGAGTTTTATATTTTAGACAACCATTGGAATTATCTGTTTTATATTTTTTTCTAATTTATACATTTTAAATAAAGTTTAATACAAAATTAAACTTCTAATTTTTCGTGAACTAAATAAATGCTGTTAAACTAAAAGTTAACTTTGGAAACTATCCAAAGAATTCACAGATGTAATTCATCTTGTAATGAAACGATCACCTACTTTCTACCGATACTTTTCTAGCCCGGTGGTCGGTTATAATCCCTACATGTCAGCAAGGGTCCAGTAAACAGAACAGTACTACTCAATACATCAAACGATGAAAATCGCAATTTAGTGGAAGACATCAGAAGTGAATTATTTTTACTGTAAACACTGTAACGTGATTTTACTTAAAACTAAAACGAAAAGTTTACCATGAACATTCAACAGTTGCCAATATAGTTTTACACTATAACGTGATTTATACAATCTGAGAAAAAATAAATCAACAAGTAATGTTATTCGTTAGGTGAAGTAAATACAAAATAACTTTGATATACCATAATTGTAAAGTGACCATTTGCATTATATAATATATTGAGAAGTATATTAAAAATCTATATTGATAATAGGTCGTCTATAACTATTATCTTTCAAAATGTCATATTTTTCTCAAGTTTACGAGTTGACGATGCCACTAAGTGGTAATTGGCAATGTCACAAATTGTACCATATTATATTGTATAATATACAAACTACAAAGCAACTCTTTTAAACATTCATTATTTTAAAGTGCTAGTGTATTTTTAGTCTTATATTTAGTCTATTTATAGGAGAAACAACTAATGATTTTAATTTCATAACTTAAAACAAAATACTGCGTTATGATTCAATGTAGATAAAAATTCATTGGTTCAATATTCAATATGTATATTCATTCATAAAATTTCCTTATAACGGACTCCTGAAAGGTGAAATCTCCTTGCAACAGAAAAATCAATTGGTAGCAAGCGATTCCGTTTGAGTAAAATTAATAGTTTCATCATTAAGGGGCTGACAAATATGAGGATTAAATATAACGTTAAAATCGCTGCAT
>PVMI01005500.1:0-10365 GCA_008528875.1 Aulacorthum solani | reverse complement strand
TTGTCCAATTACCCCGAATATAAAATAACATACATTTTTAAATGTTTTCACCTTCTGCAGCATTTTTTTACTAAATTTTCGATTACACTGGATAAGTCATTACGTAGCTGGGTTCATTCGCCGGATGCGGCTGAATAAAATATTACTACAATTAATAAAAGTTGATAAAATAATAATTAGGGCCTGGAAGTTGATGCCTTATACACTATACAAATGATCTATAAAATAAAAATAAATGCCTAAAAATATTTAGCCAAATACTTAAAAACGCTCATAAGACTACGCTCCGGAAACGCTACAATTATTATAGAACGTGAGTCTGGCCAACGTCTATACTCCGCTGTACCTATAATATTTGAAGCACACCGACCGACCTGTGTAATGAGTGTGTATATAATATGTGTAGCAAGACTCAGAGGAAATGGACTGGCTGGCCGAGCAAGATTGGCGAGCTCTAGTATGTGAGTGGTGTGTATGTGTATGTGTGTATATGTGTGAGTATGTATGCTTAAGATAATGGATAAATAGTTAACACAAATATCATAACTTTTGTGACCTTTTGTAACTATTGGTTGCTGTATAATGAATGATAGTAAATAATAGACAATTTGAATAATATACGATTTATAATAATTACAACAACACTTTGTATGTGTGGTATAAAATATAAATGTTAGCTTGATTGGATCAGAAGATACAATAAAATAATATAATAACTACGGCCCTCTTCTGGCCCAAAAATTAAATATTTATAATACATGTAATAAGTGTTCAATTTCCTACTGACACAACCAATTTAATATACAATTATAGTATAATGATTTGAAATAAATAAATAAATGCTCTTAGAGTCGAACAGACCAGAATGATGATAATATTATACGATCCTTCTGGCCCAACAACTAAATAATAATAATAATTAATTTAAAAACTTACTGTTGTCGGAGCACTGCTGGCCAGCGGTTATCTATATGGTATACAAATGTCAACACAGAAATATGGAAAATTTCATAATTTAACAAACAACAATAATATTATAAAGCAATAAATAAATTAGACTACTCGGCGATTAGCGCACACTAACAAAAATACGATTGTAAAAAGTGGCGATTCGTGCCCGCACAATATAATGTATTGAAAAATGAAAATACTGGAAATTAATGCCTGTGATATTTCACACACGATGTACATCGGTGTCCATAATGAGAGAGACTTACTAATATTTGGGCGGCTACTCTCCGTCGTCGACTGCGCATTGGAAAAAAAAACCAGAAAATTAAATATAAGTCAATGTATTAAATATTGCTTATAAATGAGTTTTTCAAACTTCAAAAGTCTACTAGAAAAAAACGAGCAAATAAGAGCAACTAATTATGATATTTTTGTAATCAGTAGATTGTTGTCTAATAGTGGTGACTGGTGGTGTTGATATCGTCATGCAACTCGATGACTAAAATAATTGAATTTGTATGTTTATAAAAGCAAATGGGTTTATTATCGTATTATTTGTAACATTATACTTTTCAATTAGGTACAGCATAAGGGTTAATAACAGTCGCATCTCTAAATTCGAATCATTAAATAATATCTTTGTATCTTATCTAAAATAGAAACATTGATTAACACTTAAATTTTATTTTATTTTGTTTATTGTAGAAAAGTGAATATGGTAACGATTATTGACAAAATATCATAGTATGAAATAATCTTTTTTTGATCTACTTAAATTATCATTTTATGGGTGTACCTAATAATATTTTGCAATAATTTATACATATTTTTACGCCTTGGATATTGTATAAAACATTTTTAGTATATTATGTATTGAGTATTTTAAAATTCAATATATTGAGCCAACTTTTGGCCAATTTGGCAATTTTGGCCAACTATTTTCATTTTTGAACCACTGTGCGGCGGCTGATAACTCGCCGGTATAATATTCGTATTATTATAAAATTTACAGTGATACAATTAATACAAAAATAAGAACAATATAAGTAAAACAGAAATGACCAAATGTGTTGTGTGTGTGTGATTGTGAAAATCAGTTAGTGGCTTCCATGATGACAATGTAGAGAGATTAGGAGCACCGGAGGGAACACAATTATTTATTGATTTTAAAATTAAAAATTACAATTTATAAACAGATTAGTGATTTAAATTTACAAATAATTAAGTTGTGGGTTTTTTCGATTTGACGAAAATATGAAAATATAATAAAATTAACTGGTAATTTTTCTCATAGTTGTTAAAAAAAATTAAAATTGCACTGAAACTTTAAAAATGACCCTTAAGTCACGAAAGTTGCCTAAAAACGAAAAAATAAAAAATAAAAATTAGTTAGAGGTACATAAACGTAGGTTATTGAAACACATTTTAAACTAGGAAAGCCTAGTTTATACGATGTTCCAAAAAAATATAAAAAAAGTCATCTGCTTTGGCATCCGGGCCTTCTAATACTAAATTTAAATTTAAAAATGTTCAATTATTTATAAATCATAGCCGCTATTTAACGCACAGGCTAGTACCATAAGCTGACGGCAGATAACATTTATACATACGAACAATCCAAATTGTCCGCCTTTTGTAACACTCAACATACACCCTACTCTAGCAGTCTAGCCCATAGGTACAGGGCCCACCTTTGACTCAAATCACAATACATAACACACCAAATATAGCAAAGCTTGAAGTCAAAATAGGCTTTATATATTGTTAAAAATTATCAAATAAATCAAAAGTGATACCAAAATTGATTTTTATTTTAAATGTATTTTATTTGTAATTACGTAGCACACCGTTAAGAGCCATCAATAGTACCAAAAAAGTAATTTTAATTGTATATATTATATAAAGTTCATAATTAATTGAAGAGGCAATACATCATACATCGTATGATGGCAATTTAAAAACTATTAAACTAGATAATTATGTATGGGAGTAAAACGATCCAATAACTTCGGTGGATATTGTAAGGTAATTTTCTATACATATCAAAATATTTAAATCCAACCCGTTGACGAATCACTGAAGACAGTTTGTCGAAGTAATCATATAGTTGTATATTTTTTCTTAAATATACAAATAAGGTAATGTCAAAGTTTAAAATTTAATAATTAAAGGTAACTAGTTGTTGTTATTAGAAATAAAAAAAAAAGTTGAGCTTAAGTTTACAATATTTTCTTATGAGCGTCTGAAGTTAGAATTTTTCCAAAAATTTAAGTCGATTATAGCTCAGCTCTAATCTATATGAAATATGAAAATTTTCATTATTACACAATACTGCCATCAAAAGCTACTAAGTAGTAGGTAACTAAAAAACGTAGTTTTTCAGGAAACAATAAAACCGTTTTCAACACTACATTAGTCAGTAGATTGCGTGGAATAAAAGTAATAATTTTTAAATTTGAACTACATTTAAAAATGGTATTTGTTATTAAATTTTTATATTGTTTATGAGGAAGCTATTTAACACAAAAAAAGTTTTTTCATACATTCGTATGTGTCTTAATGGACTTATATGAATCAAAAAACGAAAAGCAGTAAGTTAGTTATAAAACTTTTATTACAGCCAATTACCTTCTGATATCATTGGCATATTATGTGTTGGTAAATTGTTGTACATGTGTTTTAAGGTTTGAAATATTCAAACAAGTAAAGGCTTGTTCCAATAATCAAATAAATCCACTTTTTGAAATAATATAGTACAAAGAAAATTATTTTTAGTGACCAAATACTAGCTATAATTAATTTTGTTATATTTTGCTTATTATTCAATATTCTGTATATAATTATTAAATACGATGTTTTAAGCTTTGAATAAAAAATATGGTTTTGGTGTATTTTTTGTTTGCCAAGGTAGATGGGAGCATTTAGATTTATCTGTTTGTTACTTATAAGTTTGTTAATACTTTTTATTATTACCAAATTACAAAAATTACATATCCGATATTAGTTGCATTTTTAATGTTATTTTTGTTTATAATATAATCAAGCAGCATTTAAGCCTTAAAATCCAGATTTATATCTGATTGTTGCAAATAAATTGTAAGACAAGATAAATCCATTTCTTACTAATATATTCTTACTAATAACTCAATAGTATAGTATTAGTTTATATAATTATATACAATACAAAACAAAACAAAAATAAAAATAATTATATAATATTATGTTTTATATTTCTATGGTAGGTAATCATGAACAATCTTACAAATAACTATTTAGCAAATTTCTTTTCTATTATTAAAGTATTTCTTCATTATTTTTTTTTATTATGTGCTTGCATATTTCTATTTTGGAAAAATGTTTTTCCATATTCAAATGTTGATACCATTATGGCACATGCAGGTGCTACTTTAATTATCCGAGGAACTAAGCCCCTAAAAATTCCGTGTCTTCCATTTGCTTGATATATGTCAATGATTTCTTTGAAGGTCCATTTGGAAGCTTTTTTAGGAGGTTCTGAAAAAACTACTAAGTATTTAATTTATTCAATATTTATTATTATTATTATACATCATTATCATTATTATTATTATTAACCTGTAATAATTTCTTTTTCAGTTAATTCGATTTGACGAATTGTTTTGACAACATCAAATGGCGTAGTTAATGATGCAGCCAACTAAAACATTTAACTTTAATTAAATTATTAAAAAATAAACATTTTAGTCAGTTTTATTTTTTATTGGTCTTGATATCTTATAAATTTCTACTTCAACAACTAAGGCCATTATCATTACATTTAGGTATATAATATACATATACATTTCACTTCAATGAGAAAAGAATATAAGTAGGAGGAAATATATGCTTAAGTTCATAAGTAAGAAGGTGATTTGTTGCTTTAGTAAGTGTCAGGTTCAATATCAGTTTCAATTTTGTTCTATTTTTTTACTTTTTGATCTTTCAATTGTGTTATTAATCGTGTGATACTATTTATTTTATTAGTTTACAAAAAATAATAATAATTAACAGATTTTGGAATGAATTATTTTATAGTTTCTTAAGGTCCCCTGCAAACCCCATAAATTTTTCACCAAAACGACCTTCGAGGCTGACAAATATTAAGGTAGTACGGTACTTCTAGTGGTACGATTAAAACAATTTAAAGATTTTTGGTTTGATAAATAAGTTTACTTTGTATCGGTTCTAGCATATATTCAATATTTTTAACAGTTTTTATTACATTTAGTGTAAAAAAAATTAAAAATTAATAAACCTTAAAATGATTATTCCTGTCATGAATTATTTGCTAAAATTGAAGAAATGCTCCGGCCGATGCATAGTAATCTTGATTCAGGCTTCAGGCATCTTTATATGTTAGTAATTGAACATTTAGATGTTCTAAAATGTTTATCAAGTGTGTCATGTTTGTTGTATAGCTTTTTCGTGTCGATAAATTGGTATTAAATATTTTAATCTTATGACGAAATGACATGTACATAATATGTATAATGCGAGTGATTGGCAGAGAGTATAAAGCACACTAATGTTCATTTACTACACATGAGAGTGACGAGCAGTGACCGCAAGGAAAACAATTTCCAAAACACAACTTCTTAAAAATGATACGTTTACAGTGGCCTTAAATTTAATAAAATTGTAATATTTGTTGGTTCTTTTAAAAGTGTTGTGAATACATTTTTTTTTGAACAATACGATGTGTTTAGATTAAAAAATATTATTTTAAATGAATTATATATTAATGTATATATTATTATTAAATATATAATTTGTATTTTCAACAATCTTAATTTTATTGTAAAATGTACGACACTAGTTTCTATACACTTTTATTAATTGAGATAAGCCCATAGGCTATATTGTTATTTTTATGCGAATCCAATTTCTATTCAAACAACAATTTTAATTAAATTAAACTTTATTACCGTTCCGGCTATACTTCCTGCGATAAAGTTGTACATAAATGATGTTGGTTGACCTGATATTTGTTTAATATATTCATACATAACCCAATATATACCTTCAAAAACATTTTATTAGAAATAATTTACATATTTAGTATTAATATCATATTAAATCAATAAAGTAATTGTATAAAAATAATAAATATTTTTAAGTTCTAAGTAGGTACTTTATTGTCTTTTATACGAACTTTAATAAAAATAAGCTACAAAATGCTAAACCCAAATGTAATAAAAGAGGATAACTCACCAGAAAAGGGAACATCTCTGAGTAGGGTAGAACCAAGACCTTTCCATAGACCTTTAAGGCCATGATACTTTAGTAGACTTTGCATTGCTTGATGTATTTCTAAATAACTTAGTTTTTTTGATTGCATTTTGGTACGTATGAGCTCTAATGGACTGACTGTTGTAGCAGCTCCAAAACGAGCAATACATCCTGCTGTGCCAGAAATCCACAATGGTTGATTTTGATTATTTTTTGCATAATATGGTTTGGTGAAATCGTGAAGATAACATCGTATCTGTTCGTACGATACAAAGTAAACAATTGTGGCAGGTAATGCAAGTATTAATGTTGGACTCAACCCACTCCATAATGACAAAATTCCTTCATTTTTGGTGATTTGTTTAAAAGCATCCTAAACAACAAAAATATTTTTTAAGATTTTTAAATCATTTCAATAAAACAAAATATCTTTACTAGAGTTCCACTAAATTTACTAGGCCTGTTGTACCATTGGTCATTTCTGTAATAAGGACTATCAGAGGTATTTTTTTTTAATGTATTACACGGACAAATATGATCCATTAAACCATTGGAATAAAAAAAACATTGATCCTTATTTGTAATTCTAGATTGTGCTTGCATGCGTACTTTTATGACATCCAATGGAGTAACTAAAAATGTGTAAATACATGAAATGATTCAATTTTTGAACATATTTTAATACAAACAAACAGCTAACCAAAAAATGACGTAATTAACGCTCCTGTACAAGCAGCAGCCATTTGTTGTACTGGTTTTATTCGAAACATAGGGTCATCAATCAGTAGTTTAATATTTGAGTTATATTTAAAATCCATGACTGTTCAAATACCCAGTAAGTTGATCCGAAAAAAAATGTCCATTAAAATATATATTAAAAATCGATTACTTGTATTATTTATCTGGTTTTTCTCAGCTATTGAAATTTGTCATTTAATTAATTAAACCCTGGTTGATGTACCTACATGGCGTATGGAAAAACAATATATCGCGTAAAACGCGTATCAAATGGTACTATGTAAAATGTACATAAAAAAACCTACAGAAAACACGAATATTTACGAACTATTATTTTTTAAATTATTATATTATTTGATTGTTGATTTTACAATGGTGTGTGTTTTTTTGTTATTTTATTTTTTTATCTGTCATCAGCTTTTGGGTTTTGGTGTAACTCTTAGCAAAATTATTTCCATAGATACATACAATTTTCAATAGGTATTTAATAAACATTGATAATATTTGTATTTTCTATACATCATACAATTTTCAAAATATTTTGAATCATATTGAACTATTTATAAGCATATGACATTTTTGAATATTTTTAGATTTTTATTAAATTATTGTCGAAAAACAATTTTGCACAGTTAAAAATCTTAAAAACATAATACAAGAACTTTTTTGTAAATTATTTTTAGTGAGAATTAAAAAAATATTTTTTTTATGAGTGTTTAAATTAAGAATTTTGATAAATTTCTTAACAATAACGAAATTTTGCCAATTATTTTGAGTTAGAAATTCATAAAAGTTGTATTTTTATACCTAAAATTTGAAAAATTAATACGATATTCCTCTTAAGATTTAATACATTTAACGAAAAAAAAAAGTTTACTGAAAAGATAAATTAATTTTATTTGAACGTTTGAAGTTAGCCATTAGACATTTACCCGTAAATTAACAAATTATCATACAACGATTTTCTTATTTTGGTGTTATTCAAAAAACAATAACTGTAGGTACTTGACATTTTTATCAAATGTTTATTTTATCATTTTCTTTACATTATAAAATTTTCAAAATATTTTGACTCGTTTTGTGTTATTTATAGACAATTGAAATTTGATATTTCAATTTTTTTTAGTTTTTTGTTTTATAAATGTTAATAAAATGGTATTCATTGGATCAAAAAGCTTGAAAATTTATTTATAACAACAGTAAAGAAATTTTAAAGATCCGTTGGCACAATTTTTTTTGTAAGTATTTAAAATTAAAATGTTTACAAAGAGTCCTTTTAGTATAGAAAATTTCAAATTTCATTAGTTTTTTTAAATTCGTTTAAAATTATTAATGATAAAAAATATTTACTAATATAGATCACGAGTATATGATCTATACTCAAAATTTATTTAATTTACCACTTAAAATTATAAAATACCTTTTATTATACTATATGTCCAAACTTGTTAAGTTTTATTAAATGTGTTCAAACATTTAGGGCGTATAGACTGTATAGACTATAGAGTATCATCTAATATCACAATACTCCACAGACAAGTATCTAGTATCACGAAACTGATCTTTAAATATCTTGCCCATCCCTAAGTATACACCTATAATATTAGTTTCAATTCAGACTTGACAGTATTCCGAATACTGTAATCAGAATATTTTTTAAGTGCTCCAAATAGTTTTTAAAAACTTTTATTGTAAGTATTCAATACTATATTTCGAATACTTTTTACAAGTTCCTATTCTGAATGCAGTATTCGGAATACTTTTTTAATGTTCAATAACATTTTAAAAATAATTTCATTATTTTTCAGTCATAGAAATTGCTTTTGTACTTGTAGATATATTTATGTATATATTATGTGTACAAAATATTTTATAGTAAGATATAAACATATTCTTTTGTTTTCTACTATTTTTGGTGGAACAATAATGTTATTTTCTAATTTTATAGCGACGAGACAGTAGTTGACTAATGACTATTGACTTTTTTATTACTTTTTACAATGATATTAATTATAATATAATAAACTATCATTACTATTAATTGATATTTTTTTTATTATTGTGTTTTATCAAAAAAATTTTAGATTCTGAGCGGAATTGAAATCTGTATTGATTTTACAATGTGTATTTTTTTTTCTGTGTACACAATAAGTAGTCGAAATAATGCTTTGATTTTCA
This sequence comes from Aulacorthum solani, assembly GCA_008528875.1. Taxonomy (NCBI): domain Eukaryota; kingdom Metazoa; phylum Arthropoda; class Insecta; order Hemiptera; family Aphididae; genus Aulacorthum; species Aulacorthum solani. Next base: position 1,251 of record PVMI01005500.1, on the reverse strand, counting down.
ATTTTCTACTTTCAGTAGCTTTTCTGGTTGAAAAGTGAATCTATTAGATGCATCGAGGGGGTCAAATTTTGAAATTCTGAGAAGTTTTCAAAATCACTTGCAAAAACAACAAAAAAGTTAAGGAAAAATGGGAATTTTTACACAAAATCAATTTTTGAGAAAATCGATTTTAGATATTGTTGTAACTTTAAAACAAATGACCGTAGACACATGAAATTTTCGCTGAATGTGAATACTAGTATTTTATATATTTTATAAAATGTTCAACATTTTTCAAATCTCTTAAAGTTATTTATAGACATTTGAAACTTTCAATCTTTTAGTTTTTTTTTGTTTTTATAATAGTAATAATATTTTATTCGTTGGGTAAAAAGCTTCAACATTTAATACAAGGATCCTAATATATTGTTACAACGACAGTTAAAAAATATTAAAAATACATTGATATGAATTTTTTAATAATCATTATTCACAGTTCAAATTTTGACAAATACGTAAAAATCACGAAATTTCGCAATTTATTTTGAGTTAAAAATTCATAAAAAATTATCTTTTTAAATCTAAGGTTTGAAAATTTAATACAAGATTTTTAATAAGTTTGCCTACCTTTTCAAAAAAAAATGTCTACCTGAAAGTCAAATTAAATTTTTATTTGCATTTGAGTTACAACATTTTATATTCACTCAATTTCTCGTGTACCGATATTCTTATTTTATTGTTATTCAAAAACGAATAACTGTAGAAGCTTGAAATTTACACCATATGTTTATTTTATCAACTCCTTTACTCGATAACATTTTCAATGTATTTCAATAATTTTTGAGTTATTTATAAACATTTGAAATTTTCCGTTTTTTTAGTTTTTTATTCTATGAATGTCAATACAATTTTATTCGTCGAATCAAAAAGTTTGAATATTTAATACAAGGATCTTACATATATTGTTACAATAGTAATTGAAAACTAATAAAAATACATATGCTCAATTTTTTTTTTTAAGCATTTAAAATTCAATTTTCGAAAACATTCATCAAAATCTCGAAAATTATCAATAACCATTGTAATTAAAAAATTTTAAAATGTTCAGTTTTTATAACTAATGTTTGAAAATTTAAAACAAAGATTCTAATAAATAGTCCATACTGTCACCAAAAAATGTATAGTATATATATTTACAGTTACTTTTTACAGATATTTTAAATTCAAATTTGGACTATACTACATAGGTATTAAATAATCAAGAATAACAAT
>PVMI01005497.1:0-11973 GCA_008528875.1 Aulacorthum solani | reverse complement strand
CACAAGTAGAGGATCTGAGTAATGAGTTAACGAAACTAGTTTCAACAATATGTCCAACAAATGCACAGGACTATTCGTCAATAGATGAATGCTTACAAACCGAAGACTTATCATTAACCATTGAAGACATAATCAATGATGGCATGAGTGAAAATGAAAGTCATGACGTGGAACAAGAAGAAGATAGTACAGACGGTGTAGACTAAGAAAAAATAACGCTCAAAGAAGCATTACAGTTAGCGAATAGACTGAAGACGTTTTGTCTCAATAAAAGTGATGCAGTTTCATAGTCAATAGTTAATCAACTCCAGTCTAATTTTAAGGCAATTGCAATACAAGAAAAAAAACAAACTACAATTTCAGATTTTTTTTTTCAATAAGTAATTTTGTATAACATATTTTATTACGTATAATTATAATAAATTATGTAATGATAAATAAATGTTTAAAAAGTCAATAAAATTTAAATTTTCAGACATAAATATGTACATACATATTATTTTATCAATTTTTCCCAATAGCGGACACCTCTCAATAGCGGACAATTTGGTCGGTCCTGTGAGTGTCCGCTATTCAAAGGTTTTACTGTATATATACGCGTATCATTTTGTTAATATTAAGTTTCTATTTTGGTTTTCATATCGGTGTAGTTAATTAATTTAGGTTTTGCTTACAGATTTATTCAGATTATCATATTTAATATTTATTATTTCAAAAGGTAATATTTTTATTCAATATAGAATAATTAAGCTCTCTTGGGCAATTGTTCAGCCTTAATCGTACCCTGCGGAATTAATATGCATTTTTCATTAAAACCACTGCTGAGAATGAATCTCTTGAAACCAGGCGTCCTACTACAATACCTACTGTATTTGTGTACATCACCCTATCGTCCGGTCGTGTGGAGTCCATATTATGATAACACAAACGACTTGACACCTCAAAAACGTCTACCTTCCCGGAAGAGGAAAACCCGCATCAAAGCCCGTCATCGTACCATGTGCAAACTAATTCAAAACCCATCAACCTTGACATCAAATACACATAGCTGCGGAGATCCGGGCATGGATGGGGTGATGTGGCTGCGGAGTGGTTCAAACCTCTTCTACCGATAACCAGATGATTAGTCACGCACACCGAGTGTCCAACCACATATTATAACAATAATAGTAATAATATGACGTGTACAATATTGTTTTTACCCTCCTCTACCACCAACTATTAGCTGTTCTATCGTTTTACTCTTTGAACGTATAATAATATTATCATCGCGAGAACCAACGACGGAAGTCCTATCAAGACTCTTAAACCAGTGATCAAGTTCGAAACTTTAATACAACTATTATTACCTACTTAAATACCTACTACAAGTATACGTTTTCGACGATAATAAACTATTAATTATTATTATATTTTGTCGTAACTCATAAACGATATGTGTGAGAATGTTTTAATTGATACTAGATATTGTTCAATATTTTCTTTGAAGATAACCTATTAATTTAATGAATAACGAAAACATAATCAAACTATAAGTGGTTATTATTCATCAATCTAAATTTAAATCATAATTTTATGAATCAACTTTATATTTTTAGAAGTGAACTACTATTAATATATACATATAAATGATGTAAGCAACATTAAAATATCATAATTTAAGTTGTTATAATTATTATAGTTTTTTCTTAATTTCTTGTCAGGTACTATATATTTTTCATTCAATCGCTTTAATGTGATAATATTTATTTGCAGAAATATTTTGATATATTACTCATACTTTTTGTATTCCCAAAGTGCATGTACTATAAATTCAATAGCGTGCTACCGTTAAAATAATAAAAAAAATATATTATATATTTTTGCTTCAACTTTCGAGATATTTAAACTCTCATGGGGATGGTTTCTAACGGGTAAAAGTTTATAGGAGAACTTTGGTCTGATTTTTATATTTGGGTCGTTTATCCTGTATCTATTCTATTTTGTCCCGTAAAGAACTCGACGATGTAAACCAATTCGGTAGGAGGGCGTTCTAAGTTCCAACGTACACTTGGCATCGAAATTCGACACGTTTTTCTACTTTTACGAAGTAGACGGGGGTGAATAGTTGATATTTTTGCGAGGGAATGCGCTCTCCGATAGTGCCATATAAAATACTATTAACACACGATAGCAGGAGTACAGTGGTAGTGGCTCGATGGCGCTGTAATAGATTTTGAAGAAAACACTAGATACGTTGAATTTCCGATTAAGGAAAAACCCAACATTTATATTGTGGTATTATTTTCGTAAATTCTTTCAACAGCAATTTTATTGTTTGAATATTTGCATACAAGATATTACATTTTTCATTTGTTCCTGCCCATACTACATCACGACATCCACGTGAATTATACTGTAATTAATTTTAAAGTTGTATTAATTTGAGTACTGCAGTAAGTTATATTTTTATGATAATGTAGACGGCGTAGTTAGAGCCAAACAATATATTAGTCTCGAATGTCTGTACGGGTGAGAATAATTTGTAATCTGCAGTATGTCCCAGAAACTTAACTCCCGACATTATTTCCAGAGCAATGTGTGTTAATCACATCTCAAAATACCAAAACGGTTTACAATAATATCGCAAATCATTAAGTGGTAATTGTATGGCTAGACGTCATTACTATAATATGGCGATCAAGAAACCATGAGTGTTGTGTGTGGATATCCAGAAATATTTTTTTTCACGAACGATTTAGGCGACAAGATTACGGGAATCAGATATCGAATTTAGGTCAGATAATTCAACGGCTAATGGTCCCCTAAGTAATTACTTGGCTGAACTAACGGGCTCACCACAAGTCTTTGGACCGTGACGACGAACCGAGCTATGTGTGGGTCGTGGGTGCGCAGTATGAGGGACGAAAAAAGAGAGAAAAAAAGGTGAAGGGATTTTGTTTCTGTGAAAACGACCTTTAATTACGAAGCCAACCCGTAACCCGGAACAGTTGCAATTAGTCACTTTTAAACCTGCTGGGCCCGACGTTATACAAGTATATATAACAGAGAAATTCGTTGAACCCGAACGAGAAATTTGACCGAGTTAACTAAAGAATGATTTTAGAAAAATCATAAACACTGTTTTATGAAACAAAGTTTCCTTTTATAAAAAGTAACGTTTAAACTTGTATGTATTATCAATTTGTAACAGATGGTATTATTTCATTTTGATCAAAACATATTTTCTAAAAATTCAATAACGACCAATGAAATGAAAACAATTTTATTTTAATTATTGAATTTTATTTTCAAACAGTTTTTTTCTTCAAAACTTCGATTGTTAGAGGAAAATAAACTGGCAAATAAACAAAATTTAAAATTGTATTGCCTACATAACACATACAAGAATTGAATGTTTGAGGTCGTGCACAACTATGTACAGCGTATCAGCTATTAATATCTATGTGTTATTTGTTGTATATTTCATCTGGTTGTATTAATGGCACAATGTTTGTAAGATAAAAACCACGTGGTTGAAATTCAAGAGTCTAGACTTACGGTATAAAAAAGATTTAATCGTTGAAATGTTCTACTTGTAAAATATAGTGTAAAAAATCAATTTCTGAATAAAATTATGGTAGAAAAAACTACAGCCACGGAAACAGACAACTGGCCGTGCGGGTTGAGTACGATATAATTAAATAACCTTTTTGCGAATTCTGCACGTATGGCTTAAGTTTCCAAATATTTGTATTGTTGCGATCCCGTTAGTGCTTAATTTCTCAAATCACCTCGTTGGGTTTAGAGAACCTATTTAGGGTCTGTCGTGAGATACCTCTCGGGCGCTAATCTGTTCATTGAACTGGAATAACCATAGGTACTATATTATTGCACATTTGATCTTGATGGTGTGGTACCAATTAGGTTTTCGTATTGGAAAAAAAAAATTGTTAATAGGTCGTTTTATGAAATTAATTAATTTTGTTATTCAAAAAGCATTTAATTAATTGCATATATATGAGAGAAGAGTATGTTTTTTTAACTGTATGGAATGTATTCTTAACTGCATCAAATTATGGGTGATAAACGGAAATGCGGCACTCTCATATAATTTTCTTAAAAAATTACACTAATGAGTTTTAGTCGTTTTAGAAAAAGTGTATGGTTTGCTAATCGTTATTCTATAAATGAATGGGTATTACATTTATCCGTTAATTTTTTTCTTTACATTGGTTAAACATTATGATAATAGTACTTAGATATACCCAAGTTACTCTAGATTTTTTAATTGAAAATACTATTTTGTTATATTTTACGATTATACATGCCTTAAAGTTTATTTACCAACAGAATTAAGAGAATTACGAACCAAAAGATTATAATACATGTTCAAAATTTAAGTTTAAAAATATTCAGGCTAGTTTATACGAGAAGGATAAAATATAAGCTCATTAAAGTGTGCAGCAGTGAGTACATAATATAAGGGTAGTGTATCCTGTCAGTACCTAATAGAAAGCTCTCAAAAACTATTTAAATTTAATATATGTGTTAACGCTCACTACTAAATTAGACTTTGGTGTAAAGTGTAAATCAACATTTCACGAAGCTTTATTTACGTAATTTAAAGTCTTAGCAAGACATATTTACCTAATCTACGTATTAAATGAGTTTTATTAAAAAAATAACACAAATTTACGAATAAATCGTACGAGTTGTTTATGAAAGTAATAGTGAGTACAATTCTAGATATTGACCTAGTTGTAAACAGTTTCAATAAACGAATTTCTATGTTTGACTTAAGATCCACGAAATCCAATTGAGATGTTTGAAACCTTTAAAATGTATACTCACTATCAATTTTATTTGTATTTTTTTTTTTTTTTTTTAAGAACACACAGATAAATAAACCAAGAAAGGTTTGTGTCTTTGTACACACAAATACATGATTGAGTCATCTAGATTCACATACTTAGGTATGTAAACGTCAGTTACACAAACATAAGCTTATAGAAGATAGAAATAGGTATTTAATGAAAAAACTAAAAGTTAATAAAAAAAAAAAAAGTTCTCTTTAAAAAAATTAACTCAATTCCAGTTTTATAATATTTTAATATTTCATGTTAAAAGTATGGAAATAATAGAGCGAGTTATTATATTAAATAGGTTTTCTAAAATCTGAGTATAACTATTAAAATATATAAAAAAAAATTTAATATTTACAATACATTTATAGCTTGTATTTTATATTTTTGATATAAGAATTATAAATTAATAAGTAACATTAAGATTCAATTAGGAAGGTTTAAAAGAAAGTTTAACTTCTTTGTACTGACAATATATACATAAATTGATTTAATGTATCACACTATAATAATATTAGTTTGGCATAAAATATATAAATTAATCTGGTATTAACATTTTCCATTACGCTCAACACTGTAATATCAATGGTACGACATTCATTGTTTTATATAAAATTTAATATCTTCACATAATAGTGCAATTACAAAGCCAAAGCTGCAATAAGATAGTAAAATACAGCAAGTTCCTATAGAATATTTTTGTACTATGTACATTGATTATTTTGTTCCTTATTAACGAAAGTAAGCTATTTTTTATTTTTAATTAGAAATTAAAATATATTAAAATTAAATAATTGTTATTAAATAGATTTTATAGTAAATAGGTAATAGTTGTCATTAGTTTGAATACATATTAAAACTACTCATTTCACTCGTATAGGTTTTTAGAGTAAAAAATAAATACTTGATAAAAGCAAAATATAAATTTAGAAGGAACCAAATATATTATTTTAAGTTAATTTATACCTAGAGCAAATATTTTAGATAAACGTCTGTTTCTAATTTTTCTCAAATCACGAAGTTGGTGATGACTAATAAGAGTAAAGTTATATATTACTATTTAATGTAAGTGGTTGGGAGTTGAAGTAAAAATATAACCTACTATATTTGAGAAAAATTTAACAAAGAAAACTTAGATTTTATTATATTAGTTACAACAGTAGTCAGTAGATGTAATTTGTATAATGTTGTTAATTATTTATAAATAAATGATCATAGACTGATTTTAGACGTTGATTTTATATTAAGCTACATTGAATGCTAATTTTTTTCCAGAAATGTAATTAATAACAGATACATAATCTACAATATATTATGCAAATACATACGAAAATTAACAAGTTAATAACTAACTCAAAGAACCGAAATTAATAAAAAGGAACGTTTTTATTCATTCTCATCAAAAAACTAACATAATATACGAAAGTCAAAAGCATTAATAAAATGTAAGCATAGTTTTAGTTTTTATTTTAAAATTTAAAAAATGAAAAAAAATTTTAGCTACCTATATTGAAAATACAATAAGTCGGACGCTTTTAAACTTTCAAAACATTCCTGAATCTCGAGAATTGAAACTTGGATGTTTCGATATTGTTTTACAAAAATAAATAATATACATAAATATATAACATTGTTTTATCAACAAATTTAATTAAACTAAATAAACGATTAGGTAGTTTAAGTGCAACGATTAATGCACTTGAAAATTGTTATATTGGATGGATAAAATACAAAAGTATGCAACAATCAGATTGATATGAAAATACTATATATTATCATCATCATTCAAATGTCGATACTATATATTTCAATTGTGTTCATAAGACACACTTGGACAAATTATTTTGTTATATTATTAGCAATAGTTTCAGTTATTTCTATTTAATGTTCTCGAGGACGCTACAATGCAAAATATTTTTTATATTTAGTATATTATGTGGTTACATATAGATATGGACTATCAAACCGATCATGTTTTATTATGTAACTGTGGACTTAATGTCAGTTTTTTATTTATGCTACGGCTATACTGTAGGTAACATCTGATAATAATATAATAAAATAGTCTTATATATATTATGGATATGAGTTTGTAGAAAATTCATAAAATAAACTTCCTCAACAAAAAATTTGAATTAGTAACTAATTAATTTAATTTTGAAACTTTTATTTTGTAATTTTTAGATATTTTTTGTTCTTATTGTGTCATTTTATGTTTTTTTTATTACTTTTTATTTTGATATTCTTAATAATTTCCATCAATTAAAACTTTTTAAAACACATTTTATGAATTATTTTTTTAATTTTTTATCTTTATAGATATAACTATATTACCTGCATGTTATATACGGATGTGGTACTCAACTAATAATATTTTTAATTTTAAAAAAATTACATGGACTTTATATTATGATTCTTTGAAATACTTTTATTACTTTTTATACTGAATGTTTTAGCAATTATAATGCAATTGTAATGTTTTGGGGATATTTTGGGTATTATCAGAGTTTTGAAGTGAATAATTGAGGTTTTTCAATGCATTAAACTCAGAGGTCTAGTCTCAATGAATACGGTTTGACCATCAATTTAATAATTTATTATATGAAAGTCAAAATTGCTATTAAATTGTCAAGAACAATTTGCAGAACATTTGGTGTTAGCTAGGGGTATTCACGTATATAGGGACGTGTGGATCGTCTCGGTCTACCAATATAGCTATAAAGGAGGACTTAACGTCGTCGGCTTCGGAAGTTTGAAACCCCCGCAAGAATGGTTGTGGACTTACTGAAAATGGAGACCGTTCAATTGATTTGTTTGCGTTAACCCCTCGGTAACCGGTCGGGCCGAGAATAAAGTATGTATATATTAGGTATACGAGTGCGTAGGTACCGAGTGCGGTTTACCGTGTTTCCGGTTCGGAGGACCGCGGACGACGGCGACTATAACAACTTTGGTGGAATGCCCGGACCACGAGAATTCTCTTGCTCACTCCGCCGCTAGTCGGATTTCATTGTCAAAGGCCGACGAAGTTCTCCGAGTTTTCGTTGTCGGCGTTTTAGTTTCGTCTTTATCACGGTGCGACTATGTGCCGCCTCCCCTTTCCCTGTAAAGGTTCCGTACACGCGGGCGCTCACTCTTATAAACAGCAGTGGAATTGTACAATAGAATATAAACTGTATACCATAGGATAATATCGTATAGACGTAAACGCACACACACACACTCATATATGCGTGCGCCCACCACGGCCACGGAATTCCGTTAAAACTATGCGAACCATCCTACTGCGGCCTTTTCGACGTCTGGTGCTGCCGGCGTGGACCATATGGGTCTCACCAGGAATCCGGTACACGGTCATTAATAGGAACTTTCCCCTCCCTCCACACAGCTTTTCGGTATCCACTCTCTGGTATCTCCTTTGTTTCCGGTCGCAATGTAAAAAATCGGAAACGTTCTTGAATTCCGATCGGCAGAACGCATACAGTTGGTATATTATTGTCGAACTCGCATAACCATGATACACCTATAATAATACTGCAAATGCATGCGTAGTTATTATAGTTACCATAACTACTCTGATAATAATAATATTTTTTTTTATAACATTATTATAGTCTGAATCCTTGAACAAAGTCTCTACTGTTGAGATGAAGAACTTTGTAATCAAGAATTCGTTATTGATCAATGTCGACCATCGTTGCATCACAGAGAAACAAAATGCTGGTGTATCAATAATTTATGTAATACATGTATTATGGATATAAATATCAGAAGAAGACGGAATTCATTATTTCGAATATTTTAGTTTATAGCACAAATAATAGATGCTTTCAACGCAATGTCTAGCTATTGCGACATTGAGGATATAATTAACTGTAGGTATATTATAATGAGTGGTATAATAATAACTGCAATCGTCGTTCACGACGGTTAACAAAAAATACAGAACTAGCACGCAAAGTAAAATACCGAATTTAATAGCACAAAAAAAGTGATAAGGATACACATTCATCAGAAAATGTATTTTTTGTTTATTTTGAGTCCTGCATAATTTGAAAGTACAATACCTATTTAAGGCTCAGCATCTCTCGAGTATTGAAGAAAAAATCTTATGGATTTAAATATTTACCATACTTCAGAGTTTTAGCTTATATATACAGATAAACGATTTGTGTTTTCGATTATTGTCGACATTGGTTTTTGAATAAATTACATAAACTACGTAGTTAAATTCACAATTTTGAACGTAAATTGAGTTTAATCATTTCAAATACTGAAAATAAATTTATTGTTGTTAGAACTTCCATTAAATTAAATTAAATATCTTATTGGTCTAAAAAAAAACAATTTACACTTAAGAGTATTATTTTTTTTGATAGTTTATAATAATTGTTTAATAAAAGTTCATGAGATACAACTGAATATTTTGCTCCCCATAGATTTATTGTCTTTTTACAAGTAACTACCATCGAAAGACCATCTGTTTATTTTTATTTTATAATCTAATACTTTATATCGTCAACTCTGACCCTTCTACCGGTGTCGAGTTCACAAAACAACCTCAATTTAGATAAATCCGAATGAGCATTTTAAAACAGGGTAGATTATTTATCTCTAGGTCGTTTGACACTAAAAACGGGGAAGGGAGTGTATTCGTGTCTGAGGTGATAAAAGAAAGCAACAGAAAAAAAGGCATCGCGACAAGAGAGGCGTACATTTCGTTGAAGCAATAATTGAAAAAAAGAGCGAAAAAAATTGTTTCTCTCTTCGGCGTGGTGTATAGAGCACAATAAATAATCCCCCTGCTCCCATGTCGGTGCGAACAAGTGATTACGGGTAGCGTGCCTGTTGGACGTTACAGTCAACAATCGATACTTAACCTAACACAAGAAGACAATATACACGGTGGCACTTCATTTACACTGTACGGAATTCGGCAAAAAGCTAAATTAACTAGTATATAGTGTTAAACCTTCATATTTTAAAATTTCATAATGTTTTAATGTCATAGTAGTAATAAACAATTATTAACATTTTGTTTCATACTTTCATGGCATACACCTGCTGCAGTCGCAGTACGAAAAATTGGCCACACGTGTATTTCTATCATCATAAACGTCACTGAAACGTCCCGTGTGCACTTTTACCTACCCGGGTATGATAATTTACGTAGTAATTTTAATTAGAAACTTTTGTACAACAACAAAACGTCCCAGAGGTTTCCATCAGTAAGTCATCAAAGTTTCTAAAATTACTCTGGGGTGTGTTAAATTTTCATTTCCGAAAATAATGAATATAACTCTAGGTTCTCCATGTACTTCTGTATTAATATTTTAACGACGTACCTTCTGTTTGTCTGTTTATATTTTAGTTAAAGTTACTTATTACGTCAAACGACTCTCATACATAATGATTGCTTGTGATCCGTATTTTAAAAACAGGATATTGATGCGAGATAAATACATATTTAAAAAAAATGATTTCATATATTTTTTTTGGATATTGAAATACTATATAATATGTACTATAATATATAACATGGTCCCAAACTTATATGCATGTAACAATTAACAATTCTACAAAACGAAAGTGTATATAACCATTACTTTGTGAAATAATCGAGTGGTTCAGTTTGAACTACAATAATGTGGGAACTCAGTAGAATTATAATATAATATAATAATATTAGGCTATAAACTTCCTGCAAAATGTATTTGTGACTCGAGTCACGGTAAACTTGCGCAAAGATATCAAAATTAAAATCATCATGTGCCATCACAAGCGCTTATAGAACTACTTAAACATTCCGAAATAGTTATGTTTCTGTTCAGTTAAAGCTAATGATTAATTAACCAAAATCATTGAATTACTTATGTAAATCCGTTACTACTACAATAACTACTACACAGCAGCTATGCTGTAATAGTTTTCAAACAATTTCTCCTAGTATCTGCGCATTTAAAAGGTTCAAACGTATATTTTTAAAACGCAGTTTGTTAGTCATGCGGATTATAGAAACAAATTAATACAAAAACCCAACACGTCCATCAAACACATTGAATTCTATTGGATGGATTGAGCTTTCCGACTTTAGACACCCTGCTGTCAATCAGATATACAAACACGTGGATTTCAACAACAAAGAATTGTAAACAGCCAATATTGGTCAATATTTCGTGAGGTGGTTCATTCTTAGTGTAAACAATAAATCGAAAACGACGAGGAAGTGTGTATGACCTCTTCACGAAAAGTGACTGTGATCAAACAATACTTTTGGGATATTTTTCTGAGACAGTTGAAATGTATTTTCCTAACATAACACATACTAAGTAATGGTATTTTATTTATGGAAGTTCAAACTAAAAAACTAAGGAGTTAACGTATTATAGGTACTGTATAATTGTTCTATAATACATGGGTACAATAGGAAATACTTTCAAATATGGTTCAACTCATCGAGAAAAATTAAAGTTACACATTGTTGATTTCAATTTGTTTAACATTAGATACCTCGGACAGATCCATTTTAAGTAAATAATATGATGAAACAAAAATATTATACCGAAACAATTAATAAACTGTGAGAGAATATTATGGATATTATTTTTCTCAGTAAAAAACATTTCATATAATAATTTACGATGCATCAACAGGGATAGCTGGTTAAGCGAGCATGCTGGAGTGATTTTTTTTTAGAATAAGTTCACTTACTAAAGAAAATCATCATGTATAGACACATAATAAATATATATATATAAAGGTTGCGTTTTTTCATCCAGTTTTTCAATAACATATACTTTTAATGCAAAGTGATTATTCTTTTTTTAAGAATAATAAAGAACATTGTAATATTTCAAACATTTTTTTCAGATATAGATAAGTACATAGAAAACAAAATTATGGCAAGTTTGGACCGATCTAAAAAAATCATACTGAAAAAATTAAGATTAGTTTGGACTACAAATTGTTTAGTTAGGAAAACGATTAATTTATAACATATTATTACGAAATAATCATTTTTTTTATAGGTAATTATTGGTTGTTATCAAATATTATTGTTACAAAAAGTATTATTATTTAAATGCATAATACACAAACGATGATTTATTTTTATTACAATTAATATGCA
>PVMI01005491.1:1877-12274 GCA_008528875.1 Aulacorthum solani | reverse complement strand
ATTTTAATTAATCGTCTACGGATAAGCCGTACCATTTTAATATACAAGTACCTAAGGCTAAAGTGGAACCCCCCCACTAATGTATAACTTGCAGCGTTTACCCAACAGTTAAACAGGTAATAACAGAATGCTGCAAATATTAAAGTGACCTCAGAAAATACCAGATTCCATTCAATTTAAAAGCAGCATAAGGTCCAAACATAAAAATTCTCAAGTATATGATGCCTTTTTTAAAAATTTTGTAGATAATCTTGTGTAACCATTTTATAATATTGTAGAACTTTAACAAACTAGTAAAATTTTAAACTATAATAACCTTTGTCATTGATGTTTGAATGATTATATAAAAAAAAGAAATTCGAATGACTAGTTATAATTAGTTATAACTTGTAAGTATTTAAATTTCAGCTGAGTGGAAATATAGTAGACAAACATTTTGTGGAGTACTTACCTCAGTGTTCCTGTTCCACTTTAATTAACTAAATGTTAAATTGGTAGTTACCTACCTACTTATACTAATTAATTACTCGTTTGAAATTATAATTTTCGTTTCAATTTTATATGAAGAAATAACCTGAAAAATGTATGTACAGCTTAAGAATATAAAAATGCTCAAGTAAAACACTTAAAAGCAATACAGTAAAAAGAATATTTTTTTTTCAAAACTATTGTTTTGTAATGAATTAAAATGACGAGAAATAAAGATTTTCAATAACATTAATGCTTTTTGAGATAATAAGGGCTTACTATTAAAATGATCTACCCGCCAACTTTATATGTGACAGTGTTAAATTGTTTTTGTATGTTAGTATTTTTATATATTTATATTATATTATATTTTTTTTTTAAAGTTTAAATTTTTGAATTTGAATTGGTAGGTAGGTAATTTTTGTATGCTCCTCATTTTATTTTACTAATTGATAAATTAATAATTTAATTTACCAAACTTCATTAAGCTATTTATAATCAGGTATAATTAGATAGTAGTGTATAATGGAATATGCACCACAATATTGTAGTTTAATTAAAAAACTCATTTAATAAAAAATATATATTTTGTGTATTAATATCAGATAATAATGTATTGCATATTATATTATATTAATATAAATTAGCTTAAATAATATTATGTACTGTGTACTTAGGTTTTATAATCCTTTTGTTTGTATTACTTTTAACTTCAAAGTTCTAACTGGTGAGCTATAATAGATGATAATAAAAATAGTTGAAAAAATGTATTCTGTCCCTTTCCGATAACTTTTTTGAACATTTATTTATTTTCGGGGATTATGGAATTTGTAAAAAAAAAATATATCAACCCGATTAACTTTCGAGATACTCGAATTCTGGAATAATTGTTTAAAGATTAAATAATAAATAAATAAATAGGTATTGTATAAAAATGAAAGTAAACTTGTTTTAATTTAACTTTAAAGTAATATTATCATATTAGGAACTCTCATATATATTTTGTTTTGTTTGAGCTACAAAGCACAATCAAATGTCCTTTATAATCTAAACTTGATCAATATCAAAAATGTTGAATCTGACTATCGATTTTCATAATGTGTTTTTTTATATTATAGAAAACGTAATTTGTTAATCATGGCTCATGAGCGTTAAGATATATAAACTTATAACTAGTGTTCGTCTTTCGAATTCTGTCTTTCCATGCTACATTTTTTAAACTAAAAATGTGTAAAAAAACATATTTGTTTTTTTTTTAGAATCATGCGTATTTTAAATACAAGTTATTTAAATATGATTGTATTTTTGTAATCAAACACCTTGAAACCATGGATATCATATGATGACAATGCTAAGTAACTATTATATTATAAAGTATATTTAATTATAAAGTTGGAGTTTAATAGATCGATACTGATTTAATTACTTAATATAGAAAACAAAGGATAAATTCCATCTTATAAAATAATGTTTTTTTTATTATTGACAATCTGTATTTGCAACAGAGCAAATTTATGTATTGTAATCCTACAGGTATGTACCAACACACTTTATATTATAGTATATATTATAGAGAATATCACGATTATCCGTAGTGGCGTGTCCAGAAAGGGGAGGTTAGGGGTTCTCCTGCCTTATTGTGCCATAGGTCCCTATATTTGTGTCTTCGGTATTACCACTAAAAATTAAAATTCATTTAAATGTGTTATTACTTAACCCCTCCCCCCCGCATCAAATTGAAAGTTCCTGAGTACGCCACTGATACATTTAAAATAATATGTAATACAATTTCATATTCTCATATCAGTAAAGGCTGAATGTTCAATACAATTTTAAACAGCGCACAATAATTTAATAATTATGAATAATGAACAGATGACGTTAGAAAATAATATAAAGTCGCTTACCGTTAAGTATGTGAACGGTGACAGCTGCTGACGCTGACGGCGATCCGACCAAGCACGTGTAGTTTCCCGAATGCGTTTTCTGGACATGTTTGATTTTCAGAGTGGACACGATTGTCGTATAACTAGAATCATTGCTGGTCCTACGAAACAAACTCAAAATTATACACGTGCACAGTGAAAATGGAAATAGAAAAAAAAATAAGCACAACCGGAAATTGCCCAGAACTACGAAAAAATCACCAAAGCGAATGTCAATTTTTAATAGTACCCTCCCTACCACCTACCATATCACTTGGTTTATCCAAGAAAATAAAGATAACCCACTTTGGCATAATTCGCCATACCTGGGCTTAGGGATCGGCGCTACTGCGAACAACGTCTGTGAGGATACTATACTTGAGCATAGTATCGCGAACAGATGATTTCATTGGTATATTCAATATTGTAAACAGCGGGACCTCGATAATTCAAGAGAAATGCATTTTTTCCGAGGTTTTTGACTTACCAAGTGTTTGAATTAGTGAAAGTCTTGGGAAAACAATTCGACTTGAAAAGTTTTTAAAATATATGTACAATGTACATATTATAGTATTTAATTATTTAGTATAAATACGAATATAAATGTATATTTTATTTTTTAAGCTATAGGAATAGATTTTATAATTTGCAATTATTATGGAACAGTGAGATATTCCTAAATCCAACCCTATAAGAGATTTCCCAGCATTATGCCAAAAATTACAAATCACAATAAAAAATGTTGTACTATTTATATATTTATCATTATTTTAAGTGCATTTGATGTGCCTAATTTTAATAAAGTTTTCAATTTTCTTTGTCTATTATGAAAGTAACTCTAAAACCATATGTACTTTGATATAAAATGTATTACACATAATATGCGAATTTTTGTTAACTCATCTATGGTACATTATGTATTTAGATATATTAAAGGTTAAGACAAAAGTAAACAAAAGTCAACAGCTTTTTAGTATTCGATAAAGAACATAAGAATATAAAGAGGTGGTACCAAAAGGAAGAAAGAGTCAATTTAGAAAATTGGATTTGCCGGAAGTGGATGGTTTTCTTGTATTATCTTAGTCGTATTATTTTTTTCCATTTACATTACAGAGGGAGAGAGAGAGAGAGAGAGAGAGAGATAAACCGTATGTATGTATTAAAGAAAAACCGGAAATAACCATGAGATCTCACACGGGCGTTTTACCGGAAGTCAGCCGTTTGCACAGACTCTTGTCGTCTGTATAGTAGGCGTTCATATGGTATTTGATTAACGCCTTTCCGGCAGTCAACGAGTTTAAGCTTTGTTTTTATGACCATTGAAAATTCCAATTTAAATTTAATATTTAGGTACCACTTAATTAAAGAGACCTATTTATTTACGAATAAAAAATAAGTTGCTATTTATATAGATCCATACAGTCATTTTAAGTGAATTATATAATGTGACGATTTGTTTTTAATGTTTTAATTTGATACAATTGTAGTAAGTGCTTGTTAAAGTTTCACAATATGATTTTAACCTTATAATATAAGCTTGATCACAATAAATTCGAGTGCATCGTTGAAAGTGTTATTTATTATGTAAAAATATCGAAACTCTTTTATTGTTATAAAATATATTTGATGCCACAATAATTGAAAAATAATAGAAACAAAGTCAAACGTAATTTTATAAAGATTAATGCTGACTGCTTTCTAATGTTCCGAATTTATCTTATACTTGGGTGTACCGTGTACAGTAATTTAAATATTAAAATTAATATTTTGTAAATATACAATACTTTTGACTTTAAAAATGATGCATATTTTATGTAAATAACAAAAAGATTCATTTGAGAATAAAATAAATATATTTACACAAACTTCATAAAATGGTTGTATTTTAAATGCAACTAAAGCATAAAAAAAGCTAAACATATAAATTACTAGTAATATCTGATGGTTGTATAAAATAGCATATTCAAGATTTCATTTTTGTCTACAAATTCCTCAAAGGTTTGATAAAAATCAGAAATATTTCGTTTCAAATAATTTTCAATATTATAACATTACGGGACAATGAAAATATGTATTCATTATATTAATATTGTTATGCTTGAATGTGATATAAAATAAAATTGTTCTATGTTGTGTTTAAGATAAAATAATAATATTATTGACTTATGACTCAACAAGTTGAAATATTAATATCATAGACCATTCTTAATGTTTCGTTTATTTTCAGAATTAATTAATTAATACTATAATAACATTATTCACTTATAATTTAGGTAATTTATTACATTTTCTTTTGTTCGTAATTGTAAAAAAAAAAACCCAATATATCAAAAATTGCATCGAACAGAGTGGAAAATAGTGAAAAACGTTCCCTAAACGAACTTACCTCTCGGTGATCCCTGTTGAAATCGTTTGCCGTCCTCTGTACCACGACACTTTTGATCCGTTGTTGCTACCGGCGTGCACTACTTTGCACACGATCTCCAGTGTGCTACCGGTCTTGTAGAAAACGTCGTTACTGCCTCTGGTCACGTCACCTGTACCGGTTACCGACATGCGTACCGTGGGCACTGTTTATAGACATAAAAAAATAATACAAATATTGCAACTGCTGGTGATTTTTTGAGCACAGTCACTCAAATTTTTCCTTTTAATAGTGTATTTATTAAAATGTTGATTTTTAGGATTTTTAAGTAGACCTAAAGACCGTAATTAATTTCAAATTTCTGATATATTTTGTGCTACCTAACGAGTATTCTGTCCTGGAGATTGTCTATTTTTCAAATGTGAGAGTAAAGAAATTGGGGGGGAGGAGTGTAAGATGTTTTCAAAAATGTTGATGCAACTAAATACAAATTCTAATGAGTAGTTTCTGAGTTATCAAAATGTTTGTACTAAGAATAATAATCCTTAAAAATGGTCTTATAAAAATAAAAACTATATTATGTTAGATGTAGCATTTATTATACTTTGATCATTTTTACAAATTATTTACATTGATAAATTTTTAGAAATCGCCAACTTCTTCAGATCGTCTAAGCCTCCTATGTACTTAATACAATACTATAGACATATTATAATTAAAAAACAGTTACATAACTCAAAAACTACTAGAATTTCAATTTAGAGACATCAAAATTCTCAACGAAAAAAATCTACTTTATCATGAAAAAGGGAGGTTTCTATTTGATAAACTGAAATTTTCACAGAATAATCCTTAAGTGGTACAAACAATTTCAATGACATGAAAAATTTGGTCTTCAAAAGTACTTTAAAATTATATAGCATAATATTTAAGCATAGAAATAGGATGAGCATCATGCTTAAAAAATTACTCTGTATATAGTAGTCGACGAGGAGTTGCAGTGTTGTCGGATATTATTATCGGAAGTTAGTTGAGAAGATGACAAGTACAAGTACGATATTGCCTAAATCGGTGGGTTTTTTCGGTTTTGTTTTAATTACTCGTAGTTGTGTTACCTAGGCACGAACCACTGATCGGGGCGGCGTCAAGTCGCTGCGAGTGGGTGACCGGAGTAAACTCTATATCCTGGTGAAACTCGAAAACTATGTTTGCCAAAACGCTTTAAGCGAGTACAACGGCATATGTTAACGGAAAAGGGTACACATACCGGGTGGACGGTATATGCATATGTATATCTAGAGAATAAGCCTTTATTGGATCTCGGTGGAGGCGGCGGCCGTTTCCAAACGACTGGTTTGGGAATATCCTAGGAGGTCACTCGTTTCCCGCACAAACGAGACCCTAGGGGAAACGAAAGGACCGAATTTAATACGCGCCTCTGGAATTATGTGTATATATATATATATATGTATATATTATATTGTGTACATATATATATATTCTGTTTCAATTGGTGGCACCATAACCTTTTGTCATAACCTTGAAATATGCAACCATCGTTGTAACCGTATACCGAAAATAAAGAAATACGTTTTAATTAAAACAAAAAAGACAAAACAAGTCGTGCGTCTCCACCACGAGGTTATGAGGTGGTTAACAAAGTGCAGTACATCTATTATATAGGTTTGTATTATAATTATATTTTATGAAATATTGCTTTCTCATCGCTGTTTGTATTTTATTTCACAATTTTTTTGTTATGAACTGATTAAATATTTACTACCCAAACATATTATTATTATGTTTAAACAAATTATTTCCTGTTTTAGAAACTTTTTTATTTTTTTTCCTCAACTCGAAAATACGAAATGATATTATATATTTTAATAAAATGTATAGTTATGTATTTTTTTTTAATTATTTTACTCTTCCGAGTAAATTTTATATGAACAGTAAAATATAAGTTACTTGATATTTTGATGATTTTTCTTGTAAGACGAGACGTTGTCTGTATAGTGTGAAAAAAATTATATTTGATAAATCGCAGAGAAAAACTACTAGTTGCCTAGAAAAAATATATGAATTGTACTCCCTTCTTTGTCATAACTAAACGAAATGGTTAATATACACTAATTGCCCTCCGTAATCTTTTAGCTCATAATATTGTTACATACGAGTTTCTTCCAAAAATGTTCATACTAGTTGGCTCCTGTATAGAGTTAAGTAGATTATCATAAACTCCATTAAAAATATCACATTAATAGATAAATTTATATGCATTTGTTATAATTATAAAAAACTAAGTTTACTGCAACATATATATGTTACATAATAATGTTAATATAAGATAATAATGATAAACATTAGTTTTATAAGTTCCTATATAGATATTTTCTATTTTATTATAGTAAACATTTTGGTTTTATCTTTTTAAATGGTTAAGTCTAGAAAGAACTTCATACTAAAATGTTTGAGTATAATATTGTAATTGTAACACATTTTTATTTTTTAGATATTTGGAAATATATACAATATATATCTAGCACTGTTAAAAAAACATTAGTCTTAGCCCTTATATAATATGTTCATACATTTGTATGAACAATACGTAATAATACCTATTAAAAATTATATTATAATTATTCAATAATAAAACATAATACTGACATATTATAGTCTTATAATTAGTTTTAGTTCATTATGATGACTACATAAGGATGATATTAGATATTTTATATTTATGAGCCAATAGGCATTTGTAGATTGTATTGATTAATTGATTGTAAAATTTGTTATTTTATTGAAATGAATGTTAAGTTAGTTGTACAGTTCCTACTATGTCTAGACAAAAATATGTTGAAATAAAAAAAAAATTCTATTAAAGTGGCATGCAGTTGTTAAATAAATTAATTAAGGGAAGATAAAATAATTTATTGGCATGTGAGGATTTAAAATAATTTAATCCATTATTATTCCTTATTTAAAGGTGAAACAATTAAATATATACTTTAAGACACATGCTATTCGAGGGCATTACAGGATCATATATTATGACGTTGAAAAATTTTCCCTGAAATAACTCTGATGACTTAACTACAAGATTTCAATTTTTAAAAAGACTATTTTATGTTTCATAGTTTATGCTGAGTTTTATGAATAATTCGTATTATGTTAAGTAACCAACAGTTTATTATAAATATATCTGAAGTTTTCAAGATTTAATGAAGGTAAAAATAATAATAATTCTCTTCATCAGTTAAACTCAGCATCCACTGCACCTCTTACATTAAAATTTAAACGGTAGCAGCTCGTGAATCATTCGTTTAATAATACAATTTGATATTCAAAAAGTTTTATATAAAAAATATTTAATGGTAATTTTTTACCAATAAATAAAATAATTAATTTCAAACAAAACACATCTTTTTTGTAACAATATTTTAATATTTTCTTTCATTTTTTTTTTATTATAATTTTAAAAGAAAATCAAATATGTTAATGCTATTATTTATAAATACTTTCATGTTAGACATAATACAATATTATATTGCAAAGTATTTGACTTTTTTTTTTTGTGCATCGCTTTATTATATTATTATGAATGTAAACTGGAAATTAAATATGGTTACCCACGTTGTTGTTTTTAATAATGAAAACCTCAGAAATATTATGCGTTTTTAATTGGTTTTAGTTTTATGTGTGAAAAGTGGTTTTAATTAGTTTTTTTTTTTTTTGAATAGTGTTTGTTATTAAGTTTATGAAGTTTATATTCGTTAAATAAACGACACTAAAACACAGTACCATATTTGATAGACTTAAAAGAGAATGGAATCATGAAGTTTGGTATAATAATGCAATTTAGTCAATCAGAGAGTAAAGGCTAAAGTATATATAAGAAACGGTGCAATATGAATAATTCATCATTGAACGTTTCGAGCAAAATTATATAAGTTAAATAATACTTGATAAGAAACATTTCGTGCAATTTATTTACAGTAAGTTGATTTCTTTATTTTATCAAGAAATATACTATTACAAAAGAATTTACTTATAAGCGTAAATAGACATATTTAAATTTTTGATTTTCTTGTGTGTAGAGATTATTAATTCTATGTTTTTTAATTAACTGCTGGCATTAAACTTCGATGAAACAAACAGAAACACTACACTGTTGTAACTATCAATATATTTAAATAGAATTATATGTTGTTTAAACGTCAAAAAATGCTTTAAACTTTTTTATAGTGTGAATGACGATATTATGTAATACAATTATAATTATGTGAATAATATTTATAAAAATTATAGTGTAAAGAACAGAAACAACATGTATATTTGTACTATTATGTGGCAATTAAAATAAATATTTAATCATACAATTATGTTTAAAGAGACTGTCAGCCACCTATTATATTGTTGAAACACTAGAAACACCCCCAACAAATCCTAACACAAATTGTACGAATACGGTCGGATCACTCGGGATGTAAATAAACAATTATTTTACGAGCATAAATTAACTCATATCACAAAATATACAAATTTCGCCGTATAATATTAAAATATTTTATTCAACATTTCAATTTGGCTTGAAATCCACCTAATCAGCGGTTTATGGAGAGAATCTGTTTGGATGGACCAGTGATTCTCAACCCTTTTTAGGTGATGGCCTTCCAAATTAGATATTAAACATCTAATTTGGAAGGACGTCACTTTTTTTTTTACTTTCTCACAACAATTACAGTCGATTTCACTTAATAGAGACACCTGTTAATAAGGGCGACCGCTTAATATGGACGAATATTCAATTACGAAAAAAAAATGTATATTTGTATAGGATAAACGTTCACAGCTTATCTGGGCCACGATTCCAGATGATTGGGACATTCTTATTGAGTATATTAATAGATCAATACTTTGACAATCTCGATCTACTCGCGTAATCGATTATTAGATTACATTTTATCTTATCGTACTATGTTTAAAATGTATGTTAAATGTTATTTGGTGTATCAGTCGTGTTTGTCGCGTGTAGTGGTGATGTCTAGTGTACGTAAATATTTATCGCTTGCCCAAAAATTAGAAATTCTTGACAAAGTTAAATTGCAGCCACCAGACTGTATTAGTACTTTTCGTTATACGAAAATTTTAGGAGTACCGAAATCAACAATCGCAAGAGTTCAACTTCAAGAACACCTTTTGCGAGAACAAGCTCTTAGCCAGAAATAACCCGGAAAAGGAAAAGAGAGGTTAAATATTATTTTTCTTTAATTGTACCTATGTAAATTATAAAAATAAAAATATGTAAAAAGTCAGTTTTTTGACAAAATTATATGTTTGTTTTCGTATTTCGGATTATTGGGACAGCCGCTTTATTGGGACGGAAAAAACATTCAACCAATGTGTCCCCAATATTGAGGAATCGACTGTACAAATATATTTCTTGTTTAGTTAATCTTGTGAAGTTATAATATTTTGTGCATAAGTGACCTTAAATAATTAGTTGATGATCTATTGATCTCTAAGGTGAATCGCGATTCCTGTATAGGTGGAAAAGGTTGAGTATATTAAATGGTTATTCGTGTACACATCTAAAATATGCATTTTTAATTTAAACTTCAGTTTTTTCGAGAGATATT
>PVMI01005474.1:0-24499 GCA_008528875.1 Aulacorthum solani | reverse complement strand
CGGATCGTTGAATACCGCATAGGCCAGCACAATGGCACTGGCAATCAGCGCCACAGCCATGGTACCCAGCGCGGCTTTGCTGCCCGCATTGAAGCTGCGATAGACAAACGGCAGGATCAGCCAGACACCGAAGATCACCAGCACATCGGTGCGTGGTGCCAGTGCCCAGAAGTCGGTGCCCACTTCCCATACACCCCAGATCAGGGTGCCGATCAGCAGCAACGCATAGAGAACCAGCGCAGTGCTTTTACGACGGGAAAGCAGATAAGCGGTGATAAGCATCACCACACCGCCAAAAACGTAATACCAGGAACCACCAATGGCGGCTAACCAGCCACCGCCAATCAGCATAAACGCGCCCGTCAGCACTGCGAACAGCACCGTCAGGAAACGAATTACGCCAAAAGATGAGGAGTTTTTCCCCATAATATCGACCTCGTTTCGTTGCCATAAAACACACGAAAACAACCAGATAGGCTGTTTCCAGTTATCAAGTACAAATGATTAGGGTGTTCTGAAGTATCTCTTCCGTTAAGACAGACGATCCCTTTGTGTTAAATGTTATAGCAAAATCAGATCGAGGTTTGATTTTTTTGGCTTAAACCGCTTAACAACGGGAATAAAACGACATTTTATGGGGGATTAAAGGACGTTAAGCGCACCGCCGTGTGCCCTTAACGCCGGAAGGCAGGATTTGTGAATCAGCAGCTAATAAGATCGCCGTCCGAGCGTTGCTGTTGCCAGCCGCTGATATTTATCTCAGCAAACTGCTCAGCGGTTAAGGGCGGCGTATGACTTCGTACGATTACCTCTGCCCCTTTTTCACGAAACGTCGCCATAAAAAAGGGAAAGGTAAATTTCTCATAATTATCATTAAAGAAAGATTCGGTTAAAACAATTCCTGAAAAAGGAAAAGATTCCAGTAGTCGCCAGTCTGCACCCGGTGGCGCAAAATCATAAAGCCAGAAATCAAATTTCTTTGTTAATTCAAGCAGTGACGTACTATGTGCTGCCAGACTGGAATAATTAATTCCAATCCGGACACGCGCATTTTGTAAATGCGTATAGGCATCCGGAACCGCGATCATTCCCCGTAATCGAATATCTTCCACCGGCACAACCATTAATGCTGCTTCAGTAGCAATTTGATTGTGTAATGAAATAATGTTGTTTGTATTAAGTATATTGCCGCTATCCTGGTTTTGCTGAAGATAAGGCACGCTATAGCAAATGCCAGTGACATTACGCTTAACGTGATGGATTGGTTCAGTAACATAGGGGTTATATAAACTGTTTTTCATTATCTCTATGAAATTCAATAGAAAGGATTTGTTGTTAATTAAGCATATAAAAAGTCGCATTTTTCTAAACGCGTGAATAAATATAGATCACATGCTTAATCCAAATCATCCTTTTGTTGCCTGAGAAAGTAAATAAACCTGTTAGCAAAGAAACGATAATTCCTTTGGCGTCTGATGATGTGCTGGAATATATTCAATAGTCGGGACCAATAGGCTGGTAATAATCATGAGGGGTCTGACGTGCCTCGGCCGGACAGGGACGCTGCTTATCGCGCAGGGAGGCTGCGCTGGAGCCGCAGGCCTTCTGCTCGCATCCGGTCTGCTAACGTGAAGCCGACAATCACCACACCAATAACACCGCGCAACGACGCGGGTTTCCTCACCTGATTTGGGATAAGACATGGGATTTATGGCATCGGCGGCGGAAGAGTCACTGTGGCGACATCGGACATTTGTCGCCTTCTGGGTGGCGCGTACCTGCTCATCATTTGGTTTTCAGATGTTCTCGGTCGCAATCAGCTGGCAGATCTATGCGCTGACCAACAGCGCAATGGCGTTAGGGATGATTGGCTTAATGCAGTTTCTGCCGTCGGTGTTGCTGGCGCTGCCAGCGGGTCATCTGGCGGATCAATATGACCGGCGGCGGATCGTGCTGTTGGGTCAGCTGGTGGAATTTGCCGCACTGCTGGCATTAGTAGTGCTTACCTTATTCCATACCCCCGATAAGACCGCCTTGTGGGGGCTGGTGTTTATGATTGCGGTGGCGAAAGCGCTGGAGTGGCCTGCGATGTCTTCGATGCTGCCGTCGCTGGTGCCGCCTTCGATTCTGGCGCGTGCGATGGCGATGAACTCCGTGGGCGGTCAGGCAGCGGTTATCGTCGGGCCGACGATTGGCGGGCTGCTTTATGTCGCCGGGCCGCATGTGGTGTATGGCGTTTCCGGGCTATTTTATCTGGTTTCGCTGACGCTGGTGAGTCTGCTGCGTTATGAGCGTCCGGTGCAGGCTCGTCTGCCGATGAATATGAAGAATCTGTTTGCCGGGATTCACTTTATCCGTGAGCGCAAAGATGTACTTGGGGTAATTTCGCTCGATCTGTTTGCGGTGCTTTTGGGCGGTGCAACGGCGCTGCTGCCGATTTTTGCCAAAGATATTCTGCATACCGGGCCCTGGGGGTTGGGGATGTTGCGCGGCGCACCGTCGGTGGGAGCATTGCTGGTGGGCATCTGGCTGAGCCGTCACAAGCTGGAGAAGCATGTCGGGATGATTATGTTTGGCTCGGTGGCGGGCTTTGGCGTTGCGACGCTGGTGTTCGCGCTTTCCACGCAGTTATGGCTGTCGCTGGTGGCGCTCTGTGCATTGGGTGGCTTTGATATGGTGAGTATGGTGATCCGGGGTGCGCTGGTGCAGCTGGATACGCCGGAAACCATGCGCGGTCGGGTGAATGCGGTTAACGCGATTTTCATTAATACGTCGAATCAGCTGGGCGAGTTTGAGTCGGGGTTGCTGGCGGCCTGGATGGGTGCGGCACCGGCGGCGGCGATTGGCGGCATCGGTACGCTGGTGGTGGTGGCGCTGTGGATGAAGTTGTTTCCACATCTGCGACGTCGTCAGAAGCTGGAGAATGAGGTGGATCCGGTTTGAACAACCGAGGTTGGTGAGGCAGATGCGGTTGTAGAATTGAGTGCAGTCTCAGGGAGCCTATGCCTTGCGCAAAGACGCAAAAGCGCCATCCATTCGCTGTGAGTATGTAAGTTGCCTCTGACTGAAACGCAAACCGGACGAACGCAAAGCTCCTTGACGCCTTTCAAAACGTTCCTGATTTACACGAAAACGCGTTCCTTGCTATAACTTATCTCTCATCGGCAGGCCTGTGGCCTCCTCAGTCAGCTTAAGCGCTTATAGAGGGTACCGTTATGAATCAGACTCACTCCATTCCGGAAATTTATAATCCTGATGTGCCGTATTCAGTAAAGTGCGAGATCGTGGCGCAGCTGTGCCGGGCGCTGGCTTCCCATAAAAACATCCCGGTTAGCGCCCTGAGAAAATATCTTCTGGAAAAAACTCACGTTGATTTCGAAAATCTGGAGGATAACCCGGTAGGAATGCTGCTGCTGTATGAGTACCTTCACTGCCAGCGCCCCTCGGTCTGCGCCCGGAATGAAAAAAACCTTCATTAAGCGCTGCCTTCAGCTTAATCAAATACGCCTTCGGAGAAGAGGGCTGGAGAGGGTGCGATTGAGTTGTCGCTGGCGACGGTTTCCCGAGCCAGCTCAACCTCAATATTGTCACTGGCCCGAAGGCCAGTACAGGAAATTACCAGTCATACTGCCATTAAAATCCTGGGGTCAGAGGGGGAGGCCGACCCGCAGGCTGGAGCCATCAGGCCCCGGTTTTTCCCAGGTTGGCGTCAAATGTTAGCCAGCTTTCACGCATGTCCACTACGCTGCGGGTTTTACGGGCCTCATCGATTTTAATTGCCGTGAGGCCCGCTTCCAGCGCGTCCACTACTGAAACTTTCAGCGGTGTTCCCTGTTTAATATGTTTAACGATCTCTTCAGCCATCAGCGCATCTGCGCCGTAATGGCCATCATACGCATTGCCGCTGTAGGCGGTATCGACCTCTTTCTCGCCGCTGCGCGCGTTGTGTACGCGGAAGTAGTTGCGCACGAAGTCGCCTTCCGCCATGCCGTCGGTGCCCATGACACAGAAACGGCGGAACTCATCCGGCACATTCAGATTGGCGTGGAAGGCCAGCGTCGCGCCGCCTTCGTACTCAATCAGGGCTGTCTGGTAGTCGACAATATCGGCATCGCTGTCGAACACCGCATCGGTGCTCGACCAGCCGCTGGGCTTCACGTGATAAAGTTCTGAGTCAGCGGTGATAGCTCCCTGCGGCGCATGAGCGGGGGTAAAGGATTTACGGCCACCAAAGCTGGCGACGCGGATCGGGCGCTCCTGCAACAGCCCCTGATAGAGATCGATGTCGTGACAGCATTTTTCCAGAATGTACGGACCGGCATATTTCTCCAGACGGCGCCAGTCGCGCTGAAAGAATGCGCCGTGATAAGGCTTGATATGTTCTGTCGCCTCAATCGAGGTGATCTCACCCAACTGACCCGCATCGCGTGCCGCCAGCAGATCGTGATAGAGCGGGGAATAGCGCAGTACCAGGCCGACCAGAATGCGCGCTTCGCCATACTGACGCACCAGCTTCGCCATCTCCATGGTCTGCTCTTCATTGATCACCACCGGCTTTTCGGTAAACACCGTGTAACCCGCTGCCAGCGCCTGACCCACATGCTCCAGATGCAGAAAGTTGGGAGAGCCAACCAGCACGACATCCATTCCGCCATGTTCCAGCAGAGCATCGATTGACGCAAAGGCCTGGCCGGGCGCGATACCAAAGCTGTGCAGATTAGGCAGTCCGGCGGGTGCCGGATCGTAATAACCCACTACCGAGAAGGCGTCGTCGGCTTTGCTGAACTCTTTGATCACGTGGGACAGTCGAAAGCCGAGACCGATAATGCCTACTTTCATGTTAAACCCCTGCTCCTGAAATCGCATGATGCATAGCCCGCCTGTGATCGGGCGCGCCTGTTGATAATCTGACCACCAACTTATTACGACAGAAAAACTAATGTCAATAACGCACTGCGCGTTTTGCGAGGGGGTTTTTGTTATGACGATGTAAAATAACAAGAAAATTCAGATATGATTTTGCTATATTTATTTGTTATTGCGATTTAAGTTTTTTTATCCTATCGTTCGCTCATTATGGCTATAACCCTTAATCAGGGAAGGAAGCGCGTGCAACCACACTATCTTCTGGGCATTGATGGCGGCGGTACACAGTGTCGCGCGCGGTTAACCGACCTGCAGGGTCGCATCCTGGCGGAAGCCACCGGCGGGCCTGCCAACGTCTGGTCAGACTATGACGCGGCACTGACCTGCGTCGGGCAGCTGATCGAACGGGTATTGTCACAGGCGGGATTAGCCCCGGAGGCGCTGACGCAAACCGCGCTGGTGGCCGGATTAGCCGGTGCGAACGTCACCTCGGTACAGGCGCGGCTCGCCAGCTGGCAACCTGCCTGCGCGGCGTTACAGGTGGTCAGCGATGTGGAGATCGCCTGTGCGGGCGCCCATGGCGGCGCACCTGGCGCCGTATTTATTATCGGCACCGGCAGTCAGGGAGCCGCGTGGGATGGCGAACAGTTTACGCTGCTTGGCGGCTGGGGCTTTGCCTTGTCTGACCAGGGATCGGGCGCTGAGCTGGGCCGTCGTGCGCTGCGGCTGGCGCTGCTGGCCCATGAAGCGATTATTACCCAGAGCGCTCTTACCCGGCAGCTGATGGCGCAGTTCGACCACAGTCCGGAAACCATGCTGCTCTGGACGCGCTCAGCGACGCCTGCAGACTGGGCCCGCGTGGTGCCACAGATTTTTGCGGCCGCCGACGCGGGCGATGGTCATGCACAGGATCTGCTGCATCAGACCGCAGCCGATATCGGCCTGATGGTCCGCCGTCTGACTGCCCTGAGCAGCGGACCCGTGGCGCTGATGGGGGGACTGGCCACGCCGATTCAGCGCTGGCTGGATGACGATATTCAGGCCCGGCTGGTGACGCCGCAGGGCGATGCCCTCAGCGGGGCGCTGATACTGGCGCAGCAGCTGACGCCTGCCCGATTACCGATCTGAAGCTGGCTGAGCATCCTCAGCCAGATAACCCGAGGAATTTATGACCGCTCCCAACGTAACCGCGCGCATTCTGCGGTTGATTGTTGAAAATGCGCCGATCAGCCAGTCAGACCTGAAAGTTCGTAGCGGACTGAGCATGTCGACCGTGTCGCAGGCGACTAATCGCCTGCTGGCGCAGGAAATCGTGCAGGAGCTGGGGCTGCGTCGCGTGTCGATGGGGCGGCCAAAAACGCTGCTTGGGCTCAATCCCGATCGCGCCAGCGTGATTGGCATTCAGCTCAATGCAGAACGCAACCTGATCGTCATGACCGATCTCAGCGGCAATCTGCTGGGCGAACAGCAGATGCCGAAAGGCACGCTGACACCGCGCCAGCTCGGCGATGCACTGGCGAAATTCCTGCGCGGCGTTGAGGAGAAGCGGGTGGGCGCCATTGGCCTGGCCTTGTCGGGACTGGTCGATGCCGAAAACGGCTACTGTATCCGATCCAAAGTGCTCGACTGGGACAACGTCCCGATTGCGCGCCTGCTGGAAGAGCGTTTTTCGCTGCCGGTGTTTATCGAGAATGACGCCAACGCCATGGCAATGGCGGCGCTGGTGTTTGGTCAGCTCGGCAACGCGCAGTCGGCGGTGATCGCCACCTACGGCAAAGGGATCGGGGCGGGCATCATCCTGAATCGTCAGCTCTACCGCGGTCGTCACGGCAAGGCGGGGGAGATTGGCAACGGGCTGGTGGGCGACGGCTCACTGCGTCTGCTGGAAGATGTCGCCTCATCGCGCGCCATTCTGCAACGGCTTGCTGAGCAGGAACCGGTGGAAGGCCTCACGTTGCAGGCGCTGGATCAGCGGCCAACACCCGAGGTGCTGGCGGTGCTGGAAGAGGCAGGACGCGAGCTGGGAATTTCACTGGCGAACCTGTCGGTGGCTTACGATCCGGATGTGGTTTATCTGGCGATGGAGCCGCACATGGCGTCACGCATTCTGCTCGATCACATCACCCAGAGCTTCCAGGCCTACCGGCTTAAACTGACGCCGCACATGACGCCGCTGCAGTTCCTGACTGAGTCGAACCGCATGTGGGCGCTGGGCGCGGCGGGTTTTGCTGTCAACCGGCTGCTTGATCTGCTGGCGGCGCAGGCCGATGAAGAGCCGGTCACCTGAGTTATCCCTCGAATAAAAACGGGCGCCGCGGCGCCCGTTTTTGTTTCCGCGCTTCCCTTAGCGCAGGCGCATTCCCTGCTCATCAAACAGCAGGCAGTGCGCGGCAGAAAAGCCCAGTTCAACCTGGGTTCCCAGATCGCGCGTGGTTGCTTCGCGCTCTTCCACCACCAGCATCTCTTCACGCCCGATATCCAGGTAGAGATAGTTGGTGTGGCCCAGCATTTCGCCATAGGCCAGCTCGCCGTGAAAGCGCAATGCCTCCGGCGTCTGCGCGGCAGGCTGAAAATGCTCGGGACGAATTCCCAGCGTCACGGTTTGCCCCTCGCGGCAGTCGGCGGCGATTTTCAGCACCAGCCCCTCAATCTTCAGTTCCGGCACCCGCAGCTGCACTTCACACTCGCCCGTGGCGCTGATTTCCGCCCGCAGGAAGTTCATTTTTGGCGAGCCGATAAAACCGGCGACAAACAGGTTATCCGGGTCGTGATAGAGCGTCAGCGGTGCGCCGACCTGCTCAATGCGGCCCTGACGCAGCACGACGATGCGGTCAGCCAGCGTCATCGCTTCCAGCTGATCGTGGGTGACATAAATCATGGTATTGCCGAGCGAGGCGTGCAGCCGCGCAATCTCAATCCGCATCTGCAAACGCAGCTCGGCATCGAGGTTAGAGAGCGGCTCATCGAACAGGAAGATACGCGGATGACGGATAATTGCCCGGCCAATCGCCACGCGCTGCCGCTGTCCGCCAGAGAGCGCGCGCGGCAGGCGGTCGAGCAGTTCGGTGAGATGCAGGCGGGCGGCCGTCCGGGCAATCGCCTCATTGATCTCCGCCTTAGACTTCTTCATTACCTCCAGCGGATAGGCCAGGTTGCCGCGCACCGTCATGTTGGGGTAGAGCGCATAAGACTGAAACACCATAGCAATGCCGCGCTCGGTGGCGGGCTGCTGCGTCATGTCCTGCTCCTCAATCAGCAACTGCCCGCTGCTGATCTCCTCCAGCCCGGCGATCATCCGCAGCAGCGTCGATTTGCCGCAGCCGGATGGCCCGACAAACACCACAAATTCGCCGCTGTTGATCGTCAGATCGATGCCATGAATGACATTAACGTGTTCATAAGACTTCTTCACATTCTGCAAGCGCAGGCTGGTCATCGGCTACCTCACTCAGAGTAACTGGCCCATGTAGATGGCATTGCTGCGCAGGATTGGGGTGAACCCCATGCGCTGATAAAAGGCACAGACCTGCTCATTCTGCAGGCTGACGCCAAGATGGACACCGCTGACACCGGCAGCGCGCAGCGCCGCCAGCTCATGCTCAATCATCCGGCGACCCCAGCCGCCTTTCTGTGCCGGGGGTAGCAGGTTGATATGCAGATGAGCGGGCCACTGCGTCACCAGCGTGTCAGCGGCCTGGTCAGGATGGCGTATTGCGTCGAGCACTTTGCTGTCGAGCGGCGCGCTGGCGCTGCGATCACGATATTTCTCCTGCAGCTGCGGCCACCATTCGGTCTGTAGCTGCGCTTCAAACGCGCGGGTATCGGGCGCGGCGACCACATAACCCTGCACCTCACCGTCCCGCTCCAGCACAAAAGCAAAGTCAGGCGCGAAACGCGCATAAGGCACAGCAAAACGCTGGCCGGGATAGTCAGGATCGGAATAGAGCGCGCGGGCATCGCCACCTGCATCGGCTGTTTCCAGGCAGATGCGGTAGAGCGCCGGGTAGTCCGCCGGGGTGGCCGGACGAATGACACCTTGATTCGCCATGGTGAATTCTCGTGAGTGAGTGAATCGGTCAGGGATTGAACAGATCCGCAGATAAAAGTTACGTTAATGAA
Organism: Aulacorthum solani; assembly: GCA_008528875.1. Classification (NCBI taxonomy): domain Eukaryota; kingdom Metazoa; phylum Arthropoda; class Insecta; order Hemiptera; family Aphididae; genus Aulacorthum; species Aulacorthum solani. Next base: position 15,514 of record PVMI01005474.1, on the reverse strand, counting down.
AGTGGACTTAGTTTTCAAGATAGAATAATTACCTTATCTCACTAACACGGGCGCTTCGGCAATGTTTACTGGCATCGGGATGCACAACTGTGATCGCCAACACGCCCGGATCGTGGCGGCTGGCAGCAGATTCACGGCCAGTGAAAGGGGAAAAGTGTGAGCGTGATAGGATTTTCGTATGTTTTATCAGGACGTTATTTTGCAATGATTGCACTGGCATCTCCTGCTGCAGAAAAAGTAACTGGCGACGCACCGCCACGGTTAATCGCGTAAATGCCAGCGCAGTGTGCTGAATTTCACGCCATGCCGCTGTTTATTTGCGCGTGCTCACAGCGTTGCAATTCCCCGCGCAGGCTGTTTGACTTTATTTTTTTATTAAAGTAAGTATGAGTGAGTGCGTTTGTGTGCGGCTGCAGCCTGCAGGATGTCAGGCGGTGAGATGAAAGGATGCCGATCCTGGTCTGAAGAAGGTGAGCATAATGTCTGTTTCCTCCGTTCGTTCGTTCCGAATTCGCAATGTGGGTCGGCTGCTGGCAGCGGGCCTGCTGGCGGGCAGCGTCTCGCATGCCGCCCACGCCGCCGTTACCCTGAATGAGTGGGATATCTACAACTACCCGGAGCAGACTGCCGCGGTGGATGAAGGGATTAAAGAGTTTTCCCAGCAGAATCCCGGCATTGTGATTAACCGCTCGGTTCACTCCTTTGAAGATACCCGTATTCCCCTGAAGCTGGCGCTGACCGCCGGTGATGGCCCGCAGATCGCTCAGGTCAACCAGGGCGGCGGTGATATGGGCTCGCTGGTTAAAGATAAGCTGCTGCTGCCGCTCGACAGCTACGCCGCCAGCAACGGCTGGACCACACGCTTCCCGGACTCGATTCTGAAACGTAACCGCTGGTCAGACAGCGGCGAGTTTGGCAGCGGCAAACTCTATGGCGTCGCCAGCCTGGGCGAGATGGTCGGGCTCTATTACAACAAAGCGCTGCTGGATAAAGCGGGTATTGCCGTGCCGAAAACGCTGGCTGAGCTGGAAAGCGCGATGGCGAAACTGAAGCAGCAGGGCACCGCGCCGATGATGCTCGGTCTGCTGGATGGCAACATGGGCCAGCAGCTGCTCAGCACCCTGTGGCAGGCGCAGATTGAGAGCCATGACCGCAAGACGCTGGATAATCTGATTTACGATGTGGGCGGCACCTTCAAAGACAGCAAGCTGGTCAATGCCGCCTCTATGATGAAGAGCTGGACCGACAAAGGGTACTTCTTCCCTGGCTTCCAGGGCATCGGTCACGACGATGCGGCGACGCTGTTCCAGAACGGCCAGGCCGCGTTCCTGGTCAGCGGCACCTGGTATCTCGGCCAGTTTAAAGACAACAAAGATATTCACTTTGCCGCGATGCCTGCCGGTGAAGGCGTGAAGCAACCGCTGATGGTGGGCGGTACCGATCTGGCGTTCTCCATCACCAGCACTGCCAAAGGCAAAGACCAGCAGGAAGGTGCGGCGAAGTTCATCAACTATATGGTCTCTGATGCCATGGCGAACCGCTGGCTGAAGGTGGGCTTCCTGTCTGCCAGCACCAACAAAGCGGCGAAAATGCCAGCGGACAATCCGCTGCTGGCCGAGGCGTATCAGGTCTGGCTGACACTCAATGATTACGACGGTTTAGGCCACTACGTGGACTGGGCGACACCCACCATGAACGCCGAGCTGAATCAGAACGTTCAACTGCTGCTGGCAGGCCGTCAGACACCCGATCAGATGGTAGTTAATTTTGATAACAACTATCAGCGTTACCTGAAAACACTGAAGCATTAAGCCGGAGGCCCGGCGAACAGCCGGGCCTGAGCCTCGTTCTGAACCACGAGTAGAGTTATGTTGAATTTAAGTGGCTGGCGTAATTTTCTCTATGTTCTGCCTGCGGTGCTGGTCTATGCGGTGTTTCTGCTGTTCCCGCTACTGGCCTCGCTGGGCATCAGTTTTACCGAATGGGACGGCACCTCGCTGCCGGTGTTTAGCGGCGTCAGCAACTATCTGCGGATGTTCAGCGATCCGGTGTTCTGGATTGCACTGGGCAATAACGCCATCCTGATGCTGTTCTATACCCTGTTGCCGATTGGCGTCGGCCTGCTGCTCTGCAGCTTTCTGTATGACACGCGCAACAACAGCGAACGCAGCGTGCTGCGCATTCTCTTTTTCCTGCCCTACATCATGCCGATGGCGGTGCTGGGCGTGGTGTGGCGCTGGCTCTATAACCCGGCGTTTGGTCCGATCGACCAGATATTACGCGCAATCGGATTGCCCCAGCTGGCACTCTCCTGGCTGGGTGATTTTACCTGGGCGCTGCCCGCCGTGGGTCTGGTCGCCACCTGGTACTTCTTCGGCTTCTGTCTGGTTCTGTTTATGGCGGGCCTGCAGCGCATGGATCCCTCACTGCTGGAAGCGGCCGATCTCGATGGCTCGTCGCGTCGCCAGAAGTTTATGCGCATTACGCTGCCAGGCCTGCGACCCGAGCTGCGGATTGCCCTGCTGCTGACGGTGATCGCCAGCCTGAAAGCCTTTGACCTGGTCTATGTGATGACGCAGGGCGGCCCGGGCACCTCCACCATGGTGACCAACATCTTTATGTATAAGCAGGGCTTTGATCTGCACTACTTTGGCTACGCCTCGTCGGTGGCGGTGTTCAGCATGGTCATTGTTTTAGGGATTAACTATCTGATCCATCTGGCCTTAAAGGAGCGTTACTGATGCGAAGCACGCCGGTGATTTCACGCGCGCTGATCTGGATCGTGGCGCTGATGACGATTCTGCCGTTCCTGATGGCGCTGATGACGTCGTTCAAAACCCAGATGGAGCTGTTTCAGGGGGTCTTCACGCTGCCCGCCTCGCTGAATTTCAAAAACTACCTGACCGCGTGGCAACAGGGCCACTTCAACGTCTACTTCCTCAACTCGGTGCTGGTGGTGATTCCGGTGGTGCTGTTCAGCGTGCTGCTGGGCATTCTGGCCGGGTTCGGTTTCGCGTGGCTGAAAATCCCTGGTAAAAAAGTCATCGGAGCGATGCTGGCGCTGGGGATGGTATTGCCGAGTGAAGCCTTTATCATTCCGCTCTATCACGAGCTGCGCTGGATGGGGCTGACCAACACCTATCTGGCGCTGATCCTGCCGCAAATCGCCCTGTCGCTGCCCTTTACCACGCTGATGATCGCCAGTGCTTTCCAGCAGGTGCCGAAAGAACTGGTGGAAGCGGCGGTAATGGATGGGGCATCGCGGGTCAAAATTCTGTGGGGCATTCTGGTGCCCGCTATCTGGCCGACCCTCTCAACGCTGGGGCTGCTGCTGTTTATCTGGACCTGGAATGAGTTCCTGATCCCGCTGATTCTGGTCAACAAGGATGAGTTACGCACACTGCCAATTGGCATGATGTTTTTCCAGAACAAAAACACCATCGACATTCCGGTGCTGATGGCGGGCGCGATGATTGTGATTATGCCGCTGATCGTGGTGTTCCTGATTTTCCAGCGCAAGTTCATCAGCGGCGTCACCGAAGGGGCCGTGAAGTAATCTGTGATAGCCCGCACGAAACGGCGCACTGGCGGCCAGACAAAGGTTTGCCGCACCGTATCGTGCTGCAATTCCTCCTCCTCAATCCTGCGGGAGACGCATGATGCACCTTTCCCTTGCTGATTTTCACCCTGTCGCCGATGGCGAAACCCCGGACACGGCCGTGCTGCAACGCGCTATGGATCAGATTGCGGCGGCGGGCGGTGGCCGTCTGACCCTGCCTGCCGGGCGTTATCGCAGCGGCTGCCTGAATCTGCCCTCTGATTTTGAACTCCATCTTGAAGCGGGCGCGGTGCTGATCGCCAGTCAGCGGCTGGCTGATTACCAGGCGGTACAGGCGCTGAGCTGTGCTGAGAAGTCCCACAATGTGCTGCTCTATGCGCTGGGCCAGCGCAATATCACCATCAGCGGCACCGGCCGTATAGACGGTGACGGTGAAGCCTGGTTTGCCGCTGAGCGTGACGAGCAGGGCTATCGCCTGCCGCGTGCGGACCGGCCGCGGATCATTGTGTTTGAAGATTGTGAGCAGGTAACGCTGACCGCTTTTACCATCGTGCAGGCGCCGATGTGGACGGTGCATCTGGTGAGCTGTCGCCATGTGCATATCGACCACCTCACCATCGACAATGCCATGACCATGCCGAATACCGATGCGCTCGATATCGACAGCTGCGAAGCGGTGTTTGTCAGCAATAGCTATCTCAGTGCCGCCGATGATGCCATCTGCATCAAAACCACCCATAAACCGGCCGCGCTGCGGCGTCCGGCGCGGCAGATTATGATCACCAACTGCCTGCTGCGTAGCTACAGCTGCGCCTTTAAAATCGGCACTGAAACCTGGGATGATGTGGAAGATGTCACGGTGACCGGCTGCACCATTTTTGATTCCAACCGTGGCATTGGCATTCTGTCGCGTGACGGCGGCGCGATGCGGCGTCTGCTGTTCAGTAATCTGACTTTTGCCTGTCACCATGCGCCGCCCTGTCACTGGGGAAAAGCCGATCCGCTGCATATTTCGGTGCGCAGGCGCGATCCCGCCATTACGCCCGGCATCGTAGAGCAGGTGCAGTTCAGTAACGTTACGGGCGTGGCGGAAGGGGCGATTAACCTGCATGCCGCAGAACCGGGCTGGATACGCGATGTGGTCATCAGCCAGCTGCAAATGCGGCAGATCGTGGCACCGGTTGCACAGGGACACTATGACGTACGGCCGCCCTGTAATCCGGACTCCCCGACCGGCATGGGGCTGGATAACGCCTACAAACTTGACCCGAAAACCGGCGAAGCTTTTGGCGTAGAGCGCTATCCCGGCGGGCTGCCGGGCCTGTTTGCACGCGGGGTGGAGAACCTGCAACTGCACAGCCTGGCGATAGTACGGCCGGAACCGTTACCGCCAGGCTGGCACCCCGAGTGCGTGGTGCAGTTGCCGGACTAAATCACAGCGCGGCGGCGATGGCCATACCGAGCTGTTCGGTGCTGGCGCTGCCGCCGAGATCGCGCGTCAGGTGCTCACCCGCTGCCAGCGTGCGTTCAATCGCGTCTAACACCGCATCACCTGCCGCTTTGTAGCCGAGGTGCTCCAGCATCATCGCGCCACACCAGATCTGTCCGATGGGATTGGCGACGCCTTTACCGGCGATATCGGGCGCAGAACCGTGAACCGGTTCAAACAGGCTGGGGAACAGGCCTTCCGGATTGATATTGGCCGAAGGGGCGATGCCGATGGTGCCGGTACAGGCCGGGCCGAGATCGGAGAGGATATCGCCAAACAGATTGCTGGCGACCACCACATCAAACCAGTCCGGATGCAGCACGAAGTTAGCGGTGAGAATATCGATGTGATACTTATCGACGCGAACCTCGGGGAACTGACCGGCCATGGCTTCAACGCGGCTATCCCAGTAGGGCATAGTGATGGCAATACCGTTCGATTTGGTGGCGGATGTCAGGTGTTTCTTCGGCCGACTCTGCGCCAGCTGATAGGCAAACTTCAGGATGCGATCGACGCCGGTGCGCGTCATCACCGTCTCCTGAATCACCACTTCACGTTCGGTGCCGGGGAACATGGTGCCGCCGACGCTGGAGTATTCACCCTCCGTGTTTTCGCGTACCACATAGAAGTCGATATCGCCGGGCTGACGATTCGCCAGCGGCGCTTTGACGCCTGGCATCAGTCGCACCGGACGCAGATTCACATATTGATCGAACTCCCGGCGGAACTGCAGCAGCGAGCCCCACAGTGAAACGTGGTCGGGCACCACATCGGGCCAGCCGACTGCGCCAAAATAGATCGCATCAAAGGCTTTCAGCTGTGGAAACCAGTCGTCAGGCAACATTTTGCCATGCTGCTGCCAGTAGTCGGCACTGGCGTAATCGAACCACTCCCAGCGCAGCGGAATGTTAAATTTCTCTGCGGCCGCATTCATTACACGGACGCCTTCCGGCATCACTTCTTTGCCGATGCCGTCGCCAGGGATCACGGCAACAGAGTGAATTTTGTCAGTCACAGGGTACCTTTCCGGTTGATGTTCGAATTGTGTACGCAGTATAACTGTCGCTTACGGGGAAATAATGAGCCTGAAAGGCAATCCAGTGTTGAATAAAAGTAGAGAATCCCGCACCTCCACCGATGATTTAGCCTTCTTTGTTCGCCTGGCTGCGCTGGATAGCCTGACTGCGGCGGCGCGCGAACTGGGACTGTCGCTGGCGGCGGTCAGCAAACGTCTGAGCCAGCTGGAACAGCGGCTTGGTGTGCAACTCCTGCGCCGCACCACGCGACGACTGGAGCTGACGCCGGAAGGGCGCCGTTATCTGGCGGGTGCGCGTCCGTTGCTGGATCAGCTGGCGGCGCTGGAAGAGGCGGTCAGCGGCGAAACCGCTCAGCTGCGCGGCACACTTAACATCAACGCCTCATTTGGCTTTGGCCGTCGGCATATTGCGCCCTGCGTCTCGGCTTTTGCCGCGCTGCACCCGGAACTCTCGCTGTCGCTGCAGCTCAGCAGCCAGCCACTTAATTTTCTTGATGCCCACATGGATATTGATATCCGCGTCGGAGAACCGCCCGACTCACGGCTGGTGGCGCGCAAACTGCGTACCAATCCGCGCATTCTCTGCTGCTCACCCGCCTATGCCGCCCGGCACGGTCTGCCGGAGACAGTGCGCGATCTGGCACAACACAACTGCATTTTACTGCGCCAGCACGACAGCGATTTTACCCTGTGGCGACTGACCAGCGGCGAACAGAGCATCAATCAGAAAGTGCGCGGCAGTCTGATCACCAACGATGGCGAAGTGGCGATGCGGCTGGCGATGGATGGGCATGGCATCTTGCTGCGTTCCTGGTGGGATGCGCAGCACAGTCTGGCGACGGGCGAACTGCTGCCGGTGTTACCCGACTGGCAGGCACCGGATGGCGATATTTTTGCGGTCTGGCAGGCGCAGCGTCAGCTTCCGGCGCGTATTACCGCATTTGTGGCGTTTCTGCAGAGCAATCTGCAATCGGTTGATTAGTAAGGCTTTTAAAGGCAGTTTCTGGTGCGGCCAGACGCCTGCGGACAATAAACATACCGCATTAAGCTGATTCGGTTGCGTCATGATGCCGCTGCGTTTACAGCGTTTTAGCGGCTGCGTATGATTCTTATTCTTTTTATTTCCTGCCTGTCCTCTGCGTTGTGGCCAGCCGGGAGCAGCAGGCAGATAGGGGAGTTAAGTATGAAAGCGTTGTTCAGTCCGCGTACAGCGGCACTTACACTGGCGATGGTGACCACCTTCAGCCTGACGTCGTGCCAGATGCCGGCGAAAAAAGTGGATGCCAGTGCGCCGGTGGTGATGCAGCCCTCCAGCCCGGATAACCTGATTCAGCGCGAGCTGGGTGAAGGTTTGTATGAGATGGCCTATCTGCCAGCAAAAAATGCCCTCTATGTCGCCAGCGCGCAGGGATTTAAAGATATCAGCGGCGGCATGATCTACCGTCTTGATGCTTCCACGCTGCAGAGCACCGGCGCGGGACACTTTGACCTGAAAAACTTTGGTCTGATCAGTGCGCCTGACGGCAGCGCACTCTACGCCACCAACACGCTGGATGGCGGTATCTCTAAGATCGATCCTGATAACGGTAAGGTGCTGAAGCGCCTGATGTTTGACGAGAAAAACGAGAAAGGCATGCCCTATGGCACGCGTGAAATCTTTCTGCATGACGGGCTGCTCTATGTCGGCGGCGTGGGCGATCCGGGCGTGATCTGGGTGGTTGATGCTAAAACCCTGACGCTGAAAACCCGGATAAAAAATGCCGGGAAGTGGGTCACAGGCATCATCTTCTCGCCGGTCAGCGACCGGATTTATGCGGCGAACGGCAGCGGAGAAATCCTGGTGATCAATCCGCGCAATAACAAAATCGAGCAGCGCCTGACGGCGGGTGACGGGCAGGAGTATCTGTTCCTGAATATGGCCGAGGATCCGGCAACCGGTCGTCTGTTTGTTACGGATAATTCAAAAGCGAAAAATACGCTGGTGTTTGATGAGCGCAGCGGCAAGGTCATTAAGCGTCTGAATCCGGGCGACTCACTGGGGATTAAGTTTAATGGCAAGCGCAATGAGATTTATATCAGCCAGCGCGAATCGAAGAAGGTGCTGCAGCTAGATGGCACCACCTATGAGGTGAAAAACAGCTGGTCATTTGATAGCCACCCCAACAGTCTGCTGGTCTCACCGGACGGGCAGACCCTGTTCGTCACCCTGAAACAGGGCTTCAATGACGATCACAGCAGTCAGGGGCTGGATGGCGTGGCGCGTATCACACTGCAATAAGAAAAGGCGGCATCGCTGCCGCCTGTATCTTTACTTAGCCACACCTTCTACCAGCACCACGCGATAGTTCGCGCCTTTCAGACGGTGCGCTTTGGCAGCCTGATATTCCGGGCTGTCATACCAGGCATGTGCGGCTTCGCGGCTCGCGAATTCCAGAATCACCACGCCTTCTGCTTCCTGTCCTTCCAGCGTTTCCAGTTCGCCATAAAAGGCGAGAGGATTGATCTGATGATCGCCGCGAGCCTCGCCCGCTTTCTCGGCATAGATCGCCATTTCGTCCTGGTTCAGGGTGTTATCACGAATAAATACAACATATGCACTCACAGGTCTCTCCTTAAGCTTTTTTATCCTGGGTTTTGGTATCGAAGTCAGCGGCATCATGACGCTCGTGCAGCTGATCGGCCGGGTCGCCCATGACACGGTTGACCTTGCGGCCACGAATTACAGCAGGACGCAGCGCGATCTCTTTCGCCCAGCGCACCACATTTTTATAGGAGTGCACATCCAGGAATTCGGCACCGCCATACTGGTCATTCAGCACCATGTTGCCGTACCACGGCCAGGTAGCGATATCAGCGATGGTGTAGTCATCACCGGCCAGATAGCGGTTATCTGCCAGCTGACGATCCAGCACGTCGAGCTGACGCTTCGCTTCCAGCGTGAAGCGGTTAATGGCGTACTCAATTTTTTCTGGCGCGTAGTGATAGAAATGACCGAAACCACCGCCCAGGTAAGGCGCTGAGCCCTGTAACCAGAAGAGCCAGTTCAGGGTTTCGGTGCGGCCAGCGATATCTTTCGGCAGGAAGTAGCCATACTTCTCCGCCAGATAGAGCAGGATATTGCCCGATTCAAATACCCGAATCGGCGGCGTTGCCGAGTGGTCGCTCAGCGCCGGGATTTTCGAGTTCGGGTTTACGTCGACAAAACCGCTGGAGAACTGATCGCCTTCGCCGATACGGATCAGCCAGGCATCATATTCCGCATCGTTGACGTTAAGCGCCAGCAGCTCTTCCAGCAGGATGGTCACCTTCTGGCCGTTAGGCGTGCCAAGCGAATAGAGCTGTAAAGGATGCTTGCCGACCGGCAACGCTTTTTCATGGGTGGGACCAGCGAACGGACGATTAGTTTTAGCGCCGTTACCTTTGGCTTCAGGGTCCCAGGTCCAGACTTTTGCGGGCTGATATGCATTTTCCGACATAATGAAAGTTCGCCTTATGGTGTGGTATTGGTCTGGAGTGTAGCAGGTGCTGCGAAGGGGGTTTAACTCTGCTGGCTGCGCAAGGCCGTGCTGCAGGGGGCTGATGTCAGGCGGGCAGCGGCACAGGAGAAAAGTGAATAAAAGTGTGTCAGGCAGGTGGTTCGTTATCCTGAGCGGAGGTGGCCGTGCAGTCAGCAGCGACTGCACGGCAGGCAGGGTTACAGCAGTTCACGCTCAATCAGTTCGCGGGTTTCTACCGCCTGAACCTTCATCTTTTCCGGGTAGCCAAACAGAGACGCCGCGATGATCGGTTCACCGCCGACTTTATAACTGCGGGTGGCAAAGCCAGTGTCGCGCAGCGTTTTAAACAGGGTGTCGAAGTCCACTTCGCCTTCGCCCACGCCGACATGCTGGTGAATGGTGGCATCCACCCCTGGCGGGTTAACGATGTAGCGACAGTGTTTTGTATGGTTCATGGTGTCGGCGATCAGCATGTGTGACAGATCGTCACCGGCATACTCCAGCATCGGTTTCACATCACCTTTGCCTTTGTCATAAAAGAAAGTGTGTGGTGCGCTATAAATATACTTCACGTTATCGCTGCGAAACGACTTCACGATATCCACGGTTTCGTTGTTCTCTTCGCAGAAATCCCATGGATGCGCCTGGATTTCGACGCGGATGCCTTCACGTTCGATGATTGGCAGCAGCTCTTCCATGGAGCGATAGAACATCTCTTCACAGATTTCCGGCTCGTTAGGCGTGCCGGAGAGCTCGGTGTTGATCACCTGCACACCCATCTCAACCGCGATCTCGATCATCCGCTTCCAGTTCTTCACCGCCGCCTGACGACGCAGCTCATCCGGGCCGGACCAGCGATAGACCACGATAAACGAGGAGATCTCCAGCCCGGTGGCGTTTAACGCATTCTTATACTCGGTGATGATTTCACGGCTGGCTTTAGGATGTTTATAAAACGGGTTGATCTGCGGATGCGGCGACTGTTCGATATATTTGTATCCCCAGTCGGCCACCTGATGAACCATACGGGTGATGCCTAAATCTTTAATCACATCCACATCAAAAGCGATTTTCATCTTTCTGCTCCGGGCACATTAAGGTTGCTGTTCTTCATTGAAGGTCACGCCAATCTGCTGCCTGACGTTGTCCATCGTGGCCAGGGTGGTAATCGCCTGGTCAAGCGAATGGATGGGTGAATCGATCCGGTTCTGACCGATACACCAGGCGAAATGGTTAATTTCATGACAGAGCTGTTCATAGCGGCTGGCAGGCTCCTGCCACTGCAGGTGATGACGCCGATCGCTGGAGGTCAGGGTGAAGTTACCGGGCGCATAGAACTGGCCCGCCAGTTCCAGCGTGGCCTCGCGTCCGGCGATCACCGCGCCGCCTGGCGTGTTGCTGAACAGGGTGGTATTCAGCACCGAATGCATGCCGTGCTGATGGGTAAACAGCATCGACGTCTGACCGTTTACACGCCCAGCCGGGACGGGCTGGCCCCGGGCGACGATCGTGTCAGGCGCACCGCCGCCAACAAACACGCTAAGCGCCACCAGATAGCTGCCCAGATCCAGCATCGGGCCGCCCGCCAGATCGGCGTTGAAGATGCGATGGTCTGGTGTGAAAAACTCGCCATGATCGGCAATCAGGGTGTGAACATCGCCGAGCACGCCATCCTCCAGCAGCTGACGGATAACGTCATATTTCGGTGTGAAGTTGCACCACATCGCCTCCATACAGAGCAGGTTCGCGGCAGCGGCGGCCAGTTTAAGCTGTGTCGCCTGCTGAGCATTCAGCGCCAGCGGCTTTTCAATCAGCAGATGCTTTCCGGCGGCAATCGCGCGCAGACCATCGGGAAAATGGTGGTTGTGGGGCGTAGCGATATAGACCGCATCCACATCCTCCCGCGCCAGCAGCACGTCGATACTGCCCGTGGCATGGATGATTGACCATTTGTCAGCAAAGGCCTGCGCTTTTGCCGGGTCACGCGCAGCCACCGCGGTGATCTGCTGATGGGTATGCTTGCGCAGTGCATGGGCAAAATGGTCGGCGATCCAGCCCGGCCCGATAATGCCCCAGCGCAACTGTGGTACCTGGCTGGCAGCGGTCAGGCGTGGAACCGGAAGCGTTGAAGGGAACATAACTTTTCCTTTTGTACGTGCAGGCAGGTGCTGCTCAGGGCTCCACTATAGAAAGCCCGCCGTCGTCGCTCTAACCTTTTAATGATGTGATCCCATCAACCCGATCGGCGCAGGATTTTTATCCGTTTTAGCAAATGGGCGTTTTAAAGAGAATGCAGAAAGAAATGAATGTTTCATTTTGCGAGGACGATCAAGATTAACGCTGACTTTCTATCAAATAAATGAGAGGAAATGGCTGTGCCGCGATAGAGTGTTGATGTCTCAGACAACAGAATATATAGGCGTAGCCGTCAGCCAGCGCTACAGAGAGCAGAAGCAGGGAGAAGGATGATGTCAAAAGTGACGATGACCGCTATTGCGCAGGCGGCGGGCGTGGGCGTGGCCACCGTGGATCGGGTGCTGAATGGCCGCGCGCCGGTGCGCAGCGTGACCGAGCAGAAAGTGCTGGCTGCGGCCCGCGAGCTGGGCTATCACCTGACGCAGGCACACATCCGGACAACATCGCCGCTCGCTACGGCAACAGTTCGCGTGAGCTTTATCCTGCTGCCTGCCCGTTATTCGTTTTATCAGCAGCTGGGCGAGGTGCTGAAACAGCAGCTTAAGGTGCAGCAGCCACAGGGCAGCGAACCTGAATTTTGCTGGCATGATATTCATGAAGTGGAGGCGGTGGCGCACTCGCTGCGTCTGCTGGCACAGCGCAGTGATGTGATTGCGCTGGTGGCGCTGGATCATCCGCTGATTCGTCACGCGATTCAGGATGTGTCCCGACTGGGCGTGCGGGTTTACGCGCTCTTTTCTGATTTCTCGCCCTGTGAGCATGCGGGATTTATCGGCATTGATAATCAGAAAGCGGGACGTACGGCGGCCTGGATGGCACAGCATCTGCTGCGTCAGCCGGGATGCGTTGGGGTGCTGCTGGGCGATCACCGCTTTACCTGCCAGGAGAGCAGCGAGATCAGTTTCCGCTCTTACCTGCGCGAGTCAGGCATCAGCCAGCGGGTACTGGAACCGTTAAAAACGCATGAGTCGGGTGAAGGGGGCTATCAGGCGACCCGGCAGTTGCTGGACACCCATGATGATCTGGTGATGATTTATGCGCCCTGCGGCGGCATAGAGGGCGTGGTACGGGCGCTGCGAGACAGCGGGCGCAGGCAGATCGATCTGCTGTGCCACGGTCCGCTGCCCGGCGATGAGCTGGCGCTGATTGATGGCACCATTACGCTGATGTTGCGCCATCGTATTGATGCCATGGCTGCGGCGGTGATCGCCACCTGCCTCAACAGCCGGATGGAACAGCGCGACCATTTTGCGCAGGTGACCGTACCCTTTGAAATCGTGACGCGTGAAAACCTGTAGAAAGAGCAGGTTAGTGGATATTTGATAGAAAGCTATCATATAAAGAAATATTTAAACGCGATCTCTATCAAAAAATGAAACTTTCATTGTTGTCTGAGATGAAATTTTCATTTGATACTGCCAGCAGTTCTCACTGCACAGGCAGATATCATGACCTTTCACATTGCTAATGCGCCCTGTAGCTGGGGCGTGGACGATCCCGCTAATCCCTGGCTGCCGCCATGGCAGAAAGTCCTGACTGAAGCCGCTCTGGCTGGTTATCCCAGTATTGAACTTGGCCCCTGGGGCTATCTGCCAGCGGATGCAGCCGAACTGACGCGGCAGCTTAATGCGCATCAGCTTTCGCTGGTGGCGGGTACGATTTTTGATGATTTGGTCAGTGAAGCGCATTTCCCTGAACTGGTGACGCTGACCCACAATCTGTGTCGTACGCTGGCCAGCGTACCAGCCGCCGCCAGAACGCCCGGCGCCAGCGCGCCTTATCTGGTGATCATCGACTTCGGAAATCCGGAGCGGGCGAAATATGCCGGTCAGTCAGAAAAAGCGCCACGGCTCTCCGCTGACGACTGGCAGCGCATGATGCGACACATCACCATTCTCAGTGAGATTGCCTGGCAGGAGTATGGCGTGCGACCGGTGATCCATCCGCATGCGGGCGGCTGCATTGAGTTTGCCGATGAGCTTGCGCGGCTGGTCAGTGATATTCCGCATCAGGTCGCTGGTTTATGCCTGGATACCGGCCATCTCTATTACGCCGGGATGGATCCGGTCGCTTCGCTGCAACAGTACTGGACCCGCATCGATTACCTCCACTTCAAAGACGTTAACCAGCGGGTCTGGCGAGACGCCCTCTCTCACGGACTCGACTTTTTCACTGCCTGCGCGCAGGGGGTGATGTGTCCGCTGGGGCAGGGCGCAATCGACTATCCGGCGGTGCGCACGCTGCTGACTGAGCGTAACTATCAGGGCTGGATCACCATCGAACAGGAGCGTGATCCGCGCCATGCCGACACCAGTCTGCGGGATGTTAAAGCCAGCCTGGACTATCTCCGATCAACAGGATTCTGAGGACAACAGCATGATTAACGGTAAAAAAGCGGCTAATCGCTCGCTGCGCTGGGGCATGATCGGCGGCGGCGGCACCAGCCAGATTGGCTATATCCATCGCTCTGCAGCACAGCGTGACGGAAACTTTGTGCTGCTGGCGGGGGCGTTTGATATTGATGCCGCACGCGGGCGTGAGTTTGGTCAGGCGCTGGGTGTGGCACCGGACCGCTGTTATCCCGATTATGCCAGCCTGTTCGCCGGGGAAGCCGCGCGTGAAGATGGCATTGAGGCGGTGTCTGTCGCCACGCCTAATAATACTCACTTCGCCATTTGCCGCGCGGCGCTTAACGCCGGGCTGCATGTGGTGTGCGAGAAGCCCCTCTGTTTTACGGTCGAAGAGGCGGATGAGCTGGAGCAGCTTAGCCGGGAGAAGCAGAAGGTTGTTGGCGTCACCTACGGTTACGCCGGGCATCAGCTGGTTCATCAGGCCAGGGAGATGATCGCCGAAGGGGCTCTGGGTGAGATCCGCATCGTTAACATGCAGTTTGCTCACGGCTTCCATAATGAGGCGGTGGAGTTGCAGAGTGAAAGCACCCGCTGGCGGGTCGATCCGCGCTTTGTCGGCCCGAGTTACGTGTTAGGCGACCTGGCGACGCATCCGTTGTTTATCGCAGAAACGATGTTGCCACAGCTGAAAGTGACACGTCTGCTCTGTTCGCGTCAGAGCTTTGTCGCGTCGCGTGCGCCGCTTGAGGATAACGCCTTTGTGATGATGGAGTATGACAACGGCGCGGTCGGCACGTTATGGGCGTCGGCGGTGAATGCCGGATCGATGCACGGGCAGAAGATTCGGGTCGTCGGATCGAAAGCCAGTCTGGAATGGTGGGATGAGCAGCCGAACCAGTTGCGCTATGAAGTGCAGGGCGAGCCGGTGCGCATTCTGGAGCGCGGCATGGGCTATCTTAATCCGCGCGCGCTGGAAGAGGACCGCATTGGTGGAGGGCATACCGAGGGGTTATTTGAAGCCTGGTCCAATCTTTATCGTCGCTTCGCGCTGGCGATGGATGCCACCGATCGCCGTGACACCGACTTCCTGCAGGATTTCTGGTATCCCGACGTGCATGCCGGATTAATGGGCGTGCGCTGGGTCGCGCAGTGCGTGAAATCGGCGGATGCCGGTGCGGTGTGGGTGGCGTGCTGAAGCAGAGGGTGAGCCGCAGGATGTGGCGAGTGTATCGAACCTTCGATAACGGGTTCGCTCCACAAAAGCAAAAACCCGCCAGAGGCGCGTAATATAAATATGGTGCCCGAACCCGGACAAAAATGCCGGGAGCATTTTTGCATCTCGCGGCTTCGCGCGACCCGAAGGGTGAGCCACAGGATGTGGCGAGG
>PVMI01005454.1:6806-23297 GCA_008528875.1 Aulacorthum solani | reverse complement strand
CATGCACGATGAGGTCAAATGCTATACCAGTGGAATATGGTAGGTATAATAAGAGTTGAATAAAATGTTTTGTATCGCGACCATCGAAAACGCGTATAATTTATAATAATAATAATATAAGGGTAATACAAATAATGTGGTTCATGAATGCAGGAGGCAGATACGCTAAAAAGTCGTAGGTGAAAATAAAAAAAAGGTAGCAAATTGACTATAATGTGTGCTTTCGAGACTTGTTAAAAAAAAAAAAAAAGAATAAAAAAGTTACGAATCCGAAAAAAGTTATGCTCACTGTGCAGGACACGTACACACAAGCTTTCGCTATCGCAAAGTTGAGCTTTACGAATCCACTCATTGCGCGAACAATATAATTTAAAATATATATATCACAGGTCGTCGTCGCTTCGGGAGACGATAATAATGGTAGGAAAAGCTTTATCGCCCTGCATAATACACATTTGGTGCACTTTTTTTTTAACCTTCCTTCTTCTTCTCGTCAAACGATCCGGTGGTCACGATTGAACGGATTTAACACAACTGCGTGTTTTTCACCGCGCACAGCTTCAAAAAAGTTTGAAATCCCCAGCTAGCTCGACCTGCAGTGGGGATCAAACTCACACTGCACGAGCGCGACGACGATCAAACAGATAACACTTACCGCCTCATAGATTAAATCGGTCTTCGACCGAGGTAGCGGTATAATCGCTATAAGTTGTCGCCACGTATAAAATATATTACAATGTAATACGACTAGATAGCCGACTTCCTATATCAATCGCAATGTAATGTTTTGAAGCCCGGAAAATGGCCGATTTTTCTCGTCGAAGATGGTGGCGTTTTTACAATTTCGTCGTATAGATGAAGATTGAATAGCAATACATAAAATATAATTTATGTATTAATTTCGGATATTGTCATAGATCACATTTCAACAAACAAATTGTAAACACATTAGAACCTCTTTATTGATTTGTACAGTCAGCCATTCCACCGAATTCAATATTAAAGCCAGGCAATCTAGTTGTATTACACAATATAATATGTGGTGTTGTGGTTCTTACCGAATTCATGTGATTGTGTGTGGATGTACAAACGCAGCGGTTCCCAAACTTTCTACACTTTTCGCCATCACTTTCGAGTATTCAAAAACAGGCATAATTCGGACAAATTCAGATCATCGGACTGATTTACGAGTAACTTATTCTGAGTAAGCCTTGGTAA
This sequence comes from Aulacorthum solani, assembly GCA_008528875.1. Taxonomy (NCBI): domain Eukaryota; kingdom Metazoa; phylum Arthropoda; class Insecta; order Hemiptera; family Aphididae; genus Aulacorthum; species Aulacorthum solani. The sequence goes on along the minus strand of PVMI01005454.1, from coordinate 22,079 downwards.
TCCTATAGTAAATTAAAATATACATAGATCAAAAAATTTGAATTTAATTTTGAGAGATTTAAACTTCTCTTAAGGTACTACCTACCTATTACTCATATAGTCGCTCGCTTTTATTTTATTCAAATTACGTAGGTACTTGTACAAAAATTCTTGTCGGAAACACTGTTTTGAACCGAATCCGGCGTTTACAGAGTACTATAAACTGTCCGTGAATTCGAATGTTCGTACTAAATATTTTTTTAACAAAATGTTTCACCCAAGTATATGGAGTACCTATTCATATATCATAATAATATTTTATGAACTAGGTATTCAATAACGAAAATGTGACCCTCGATCCGAATGTAGTGTGACGGAGACGATATGTGGAGTGTAAATGGAAACATGAATAGGCCACCGTGTACAGGAAATGTATCGTTAACGCATTTGGAATTAACACTGTTGCCACCGCCATAATATCGAGCGATATAATATTATCTATTCGACGTTGATTGTGCGCGCGAGTCGTTGCGTCCTTCGTCTTCTGCGACATATTTCGTTCTTTCCTCCTTAATTTCACAATTTTCGGGACTGCGGCAGTTTGATGATAATATTATATACCATAAGTATTATACGTAATATTATATTATATTATAATACTATAAAATAAACTTTTCCTAGTCGCTACGAACGAAAATCGATTACTTACATTTTTTTTTTCTAAAACGATTGTGATTTGCGCCGCGTTGTCGGATCGATTTGGGTACACTATTTTTTAATATTATCACAGTGTCATGATACTTCCGTGGTCTTCGTTGTCGAATCACCGTCTCCTCAGTAGTAGCCGCCGGAAGTGACGTCCGTAAACTCCCTCGAACATGGACGATAATAATATTGTCGTTGTTCCGGCAGTCGTCCGCCGCCGCCACCGCCGTCGTGTCATCAACTACGCAGGTGAGTTTCACGACCGTGTAAGCCGATGTTGGCAAAAAATTCGTCATCGAAAAATTGTTTTATTCTATATCAGAGGGGAAAAAATCGATGAAAAAGCATCAACGTCTTACGCTGAAAGAAAATCCGAAAAGTGGCATGATAGATGTACCTATAATATAATATTATTATAATATAGGACCGAAAGACAGACATGTCTCGAGACGATCCGTCAACAATAAATCTATCAAACGAAGATCGGACAATATTATGGCTCTGACACGGTTTTATATTTCTTTTATAAGTTTTCCCGTACTCGATTATTGATGTACATTTTTTTTCAACTAACGAAAATATGAATTTTCTAGATGGACTTATTATTGCTACATTTGAGTTTAGTTTTTATATGACTTACGTAATTCGAAACACTTCTCCAGTTTAAATATTATTTAAATTATGGAAACGAGTTTTTTTTTAAATATTTATATCGTTTTCCACTAAATTTAGAAGCCATGATTTCTTCGATAGCCTCCAAGATGTTTAAATTCATTAGTGCATGCAATTATTAATATCGACGTTTTAATCACCTATTATCATTGTTGTTAGTAATAGTGAAACGTTATAAATTCAGAATTGCATATATTTAGGGGTTTTCGTAAATTATGTTTACGACTTTTAATACATATACTTTAAAGCTCGTAAGTACATTTTTTTTACATATTTCGACAAGATTTGATATTTACTGAATATTGAAGTGATATTATATTATAATATACTACTTTCAAAACTTAATAAAAGTATAAAATAATATTTTGTAGAGTAAATATTCTAATAGCAATATATTATACTTTGTCAACTACAAACCCTGGTAAACTATGTATAATATAATATAAATTATAACTATTTATAAGAGTTCAAAATAGTGTTGAACATGGTCACGTAGAAGTAATGGAGCTATTATTCCTTATTATAGGCACGATAATAATCATCTTTTTTTTGAAATAATATTATGTTATAAGTAAAACACTAACTTGTTTTAGTGCTTGTGCTTCAAAATACATTTAAAAAAATAGATTCCACTAAAAAATAATTGAGAAAATTAGTGTTTTGCCCTAAAAAGAAAGTATAATATTTCATACGCATTTTCGTATACGCCCACTGTGTCTAGTCGTGACCTTTGAGCTTTGTTTCAGACAATACAATATGCCTTCGGTGATAATAAATTATTCATAAAGCGTCACGGAGACGACTTTAAAACCGTGCTTATCGATTTACACGATTTTCGGTAAAGTCGTCCGACCCTCCGGATAACACGGAGACACGTTAAATTATGTTTATCTGTGTGTTTTTTTTTATTTTTTGTATCTGTGCGACGCGAATATTTAAAGTCTACGTGAAAATGGCACATATACGGAGCACATATCTGCACACTATCCATCGCCAGTTCGCATAATTTTGTTCGTTTTTCCATATTCTCAGTCCGCCGGCGGTGACTACAGTGCGCATCTCACGATTGTAATCGAAAAACACGCTATCGAGCATAATATATTATAAACTCTTTTCGTAGTCTCGTTCATCCATATCCGTAGTTACCTATGTAAGATCGATTATTCGTTTTTATTGGAATATAAAAATACACTTTTCGTTTTTTTTTTTACTTTTCTAGAGCTCAAAAAATAGTAATTATAATAATATACACGCTGTTAAAAAATTAAAAGGAAAACCGCCATATTTAGGATTACTACCTACGTATTATTCCACTTTGTAACCTCTCCCTCTTAAGATGTCGGTTTTTTAATTTCTATAATTTTTCATGTTCTGAATAATTCAAACGCTAAGTAGGTAGTCTGAAGACTTAAGTCATTCTTAGCACCCTCAACATTTAAAACTACCCCTCTTAAATATAATTACTATGGTTATGTTGCGGACAATATAGATAAGGAATAATAATAAACGTTATGAAAATAGGAAAGTTGTGATGAATATATAATGTAAGAAGATTAGACAGAATTATAAATTATAAAATACGTACAAGCGCATTATGCAGGTGAGTGATCTATTTTGGATGAATTATAAGTGAAACATAACTTTTGGGAATTTTAGAACTTGTTAGGGATAGTAGAATTTCCTACTATACAAGCAAGAAGAAAACTTGCTAATTTGATATATTTTATTAATTGATGTTGGCAGAATTTGAGAAGGGAGAATATCCGATATAATTAAGCACAAAGAAGCGAACCTGTGAATAGTGTCTATGTACTTAAAATAATAAATTCCCATGGAAAAAAAGTGTCAAGTTTAGAGACCGAGTAGACGAACACTTGGCTGAATAATAACTATGCATTTTATAAAAATAAAAAATTGTCACAGGAGAAAGAAGATCCGTTTTACAAGTTGGTGTTTGCTCTCTTCTTAGACTTTTAAAAAAAGAAGATATTCCTCAGTTTGAACTCCAACACCATGTGTTTAGATTAGGGAAAAACATAAAACTGCAGTTTTCTTTCCGCTAGTTTTTATCGGTGTGTAAAATGTGAAATATAATATTAAATTTATTAAATTTTTTTCTTAAAAATAGTGAGGTAAAAACTGTAAAAAAAACGATTTCTTACTTTATATTTCTTCCTTTATTCATGACCAAAATACATATTACGTTTAGAAATCTTCTCCGGTTTAATAAGTGAAAGAATTGCATCGCTGCTCTCAACCACATAATGCAGTAAAATAATATTATTCCGACCATTTTTCTTGACTATAAAATATGTAAATATTTGGTTATTTCTAAAACACTTCGGTTATATATATTTTTATTGTTGTACATTCGATAAAAAAATTAGCCACAGATTAGTAAATATGTATTTAACAAAAAATTATATTTAATTTTATGTCAAGAAGTGTACAGATTTTAGCCATTTAAATTTAAAACAAACGTATTCGTTCGATACGTCATACAGGCGCAATTATATGTGATAGCTATAATATAAGCGACTATAAGGGGGGGGGAGTCTAATATGTAAGTACTCAATAATAACTTTTTTTTATTTGGTCTCCTCATACAATTTTACAAGTTTAACTTAATAAAATTAATTACCAACGTCGTCTAATACTTAATCATATTTTATGTATGTAGGTACACAGAGCCACAAAGCTAACAATCGTATGTAATAATTTAACCAGTGTTAAAAATAATGTTTTGTTCAATATTATTAAGTGAGTTGCAATTGTTAAAATTATTTCAACAAAAGTGTTTGATAATTAGTATTAATTTGTGCTAAGACCTAGATGACAACTAATAAGTATTTCAATTTTAATTACTTATAATATTATATTTTAGTTAAATATTGTTAAAAATCAGATATCATAGACATTAAGTGGTATTATCACCAACTTACTGACGCAAAACTATAGGGATTAAAATTTCTGAAAAAAAGGATTTCTAAAAAAACAATAGCTTTTTTCAAAAAAATTGAAAAATTTGGTTTCATTTACAATTTCCGGAAAAAAATTCGATTATCAGGAAAAATCAGAAAATTTCATAAAAAAATAATTTTTTCCTAAAGAATTAAAAAACTAAAAAGTAAAATAAAATGGAAACAATTCAATAAATATTGATAGTTGATAATCATATTACATTAAAGGTTTCTGAGATATACACTTAACTCTCCTATATAAATATTTGATAGGTAACGTTATTTTTAGAACAAATATTGAAATACCCGTATTACCCGTATAGTTAATATAGTCAATACAATAATACGTAGTACGTACCCCTTATTGACAAATATGAAATGACAATGGCAGGTTTCTTTATTTTTTTTTTTTATATACTTGGACTGTTTAAAGCGTAAATACAATTTTTAATTTTCCGAAAACTTCAGTTTTTTTGGAAATTTAATATTTAAGTATTCTCCGATTTTTTTATTTTTTTTTTATTTTCTAAAGCTTTGAAAAAAACTTTTTTTCTGGTTTTCTTCTACATTTCTCCGAAATTTTACGTTTAGTCAGTATATTCCGTTTAAAGTTGTTTTTAATAATTTAGTGTCTTGACCATTATCAAATTTAAATTTATAAACATCATCTACAAGTTTCCATGTTTTTTTTTAGTATTTTAATTTTAAAGTAAGTTATAAGCATTATAAAATTGTAGATTTATATTATTGTTTAATATATTTTGTATTAGATGACATTTTAATAATATAATATTATGTACTCCTATATTAATCGTAGTATACTTATACTTTATAATCACTATGTACCTACTACTGGCCCTTAACCCATTTTATTCTCTATTTATTTATTTATTTGAATAAATATTAGTATTAATATTATTATCATTATAACTATGATATGAAAACATTTTTCGACGTAGAAATCTCAATGTATAATGGTGCCGAAAACTCCTCGGGTACGCCCCTGGTACCTATGTATTATAAATTATAATCTATAAACATCATACTATAATAATATTATGATTAAATTGTTTTAAAATGTAAATATTATAAACATGTTAATATGCTATATGTTTGAATATATTTATTATAATATTATCACTGTACCTAAACATAATGTTTAAGTAGATACGTATCTGGAAAAAACAGCAGAGACTATCCTCTGTATACTAAGTAGGTATGTAATGAAATATTCATTCGACTATAAAAATGAACGCAAACACCATAATTATATAATAAATGATATTATAGATACGAATTTCAATGTGCAAATACATTAAAAAAAAATGCCACTGAAAAAAAAGAGTTTGAAGGCGTGAACGAAGTGTAAAATTCTATTGCACCCTACCATGTCAAAATGTATTAAAAAATATTTTTCATTTATTTCAAATGAAATATGATACCATCGCGTTATGAAAAATAAATATTTTCTTTTTTAAAAACAAAAACCATTATTTTGTCTTATGTTCATTATAATAATTAGATTTAATATTTTTTCCACGACCAACCAATTAGTTTAGTTGGTAAGTATGAAGCGTTATAAAAGCTCATTAGGTACTATAACATTATAATTCAAACTTTTAGTCAAAAACAGGTTTAAAATCAATTATAAAGTAAAAACACGAAAATAATTACAAATAATGATTACAAGAAATTTTTATTATTGATTTTTAATAAATTCAGCTTCCGTGACTATAGGCTATTATTAGCACAGATACATACATTATATATAGTTATCTTGTATAATAAAATGGTAACTTCCGCCTCTGTATGATAATAAATAATTAAAAACATACGAAATCAAACAATATCTAGGTATCTGTTATATATAATACATTTAAAAAACAGGCTAATAACCTCGTAGTTGAAGCCTTAAAAATAATAATAAAAAAAAAAAAATATATTTAAAGAATAGTTACATACCTATTATTTACAATAAGATTCGTTGTTTGTATATGACATAATTTAGTGATAAAAAAATGATGTTAAATAATAGGTAAATAAACTAATAACTTATTATTGATTGATGTTAATAGTTTATTCAGTAAAATAATATTAACTACCAATTTTAATCAACTTGAATGACATATTTAAGACATTGATTAGTGTATAATGGCATAACTACTGTCAATATGATATAATAAGATATGTATGACTGGTATATTAAATCAAATTCTTCGTATAGTAATATTATAATATATCAACACGTGTTTCGTCTAACCTGCTACACTGAATAGTATATCAAAATAATTAATTAAGTGTTCGACAATGTTCAACGTTTAGGTTTTCGCATTGCATTATAATTTATAAACATCCATATTAAAACATATACATGTACATATATTAATATATTAATGTTGCTATATAGCATATTAGTATAACCATATAATGTGTCTCTGTGCTTGAATTAATGTACAAAATTCAGCACGAACTCTGTTTGCGACATTTAATATTGACATTTGTATGCGAACGTTATTCGCGTGTGACTTGAATTGCTGTCGGTGTGTGATGAATTTACAAAGCCTTCTCCTCGTCCACTGACCATGCCTATAGCGAATTACAGTGAAATCAATTTACAAGATTTAAAACAACGAACATTTACGACTGTAGTAGGTACCTACACTGCTTTGCTTTCCTATCAGAGTGGTTCGGACGTCGACTAGGCGAACTATTCGTTCACCAAACATATTATTAATATTATGTAGATATTATTATATTATAATGGTGTACAGTAAATTAATAATATATGCACACAATTACACGCCTCTGATTTTAATAGACTGCTTTTTGAATGTCGGAATTTGACTATGCGTTTCAACTCAATTATTTCAAAGGACGAAATCTCAGCACAGACAATGACTGTACGCGACCGAACTGAAAACTACAATAATATCTAATGGCCGGTTTGTCTTTATTATTTCAAGTTGTTTGGCAATGTCTACATTACACGAGGACCGGACAACAAACATCGTCCAATATGGTCCTAGCGACAATATTGTTAAGCCGAATTGAGGAAAAACACATTTCGCTATTGTTTTTATTATAGCAATAAATAGGTGCTATGGTAGATGTATATATATATTTCTTGTGTTCAACTTTCTAATCTAATATAATGGCTTCACTGAAAACGGAGAAAAGTTTTCTTAGCCTACCGAGCATTTGAATATTGTGGCTTAAATGGAAAATCGAAGTTTTCAAAAAAAAAAAAATGTGGTGTCTCCGAGAATTGAATGCATTTGTCCACGTTTTGTTTTGTCTATTATCTCCAGCTTCATATCTTTTATTGTTATATACACGCATTATAGAGACTGGCCCATTGGTTTATGTAGGAGGGTCAGCTACTCACATGTTTTTTTCTCAATATTATGTGGTCCCCATCAAAAGTTCAAGAGACTGTTTGTACAAATATCATTTATATAATAATAATCACTTATTGAACATTTTACACAGGCGTCTTGCGAATCTTGAGAATTTAATATATGTTGGCATGTTGCGTCTTGTTATAGAAATATCCACTAATAACACTGTATACTATACTTATATAATATATTATTTTAAATATAATACCTACATAATATTATGGATATTAAATTCGCAGTCAACGGCTCACAATAAGATAATATACTTTTCACTTTGGTTAATATTTTGCAGCACCGGCAGCAATAGCAAATTTTATGACTTTTTTTTATGGATCTTTATGCATAGTAATGCATTGGATCAAATGATCTCCAAAAGGTATGGAAGTAATTTGTTCAGTAAATAGCAGAAAAATAACACGTTTAAGATACCTTTAATACTATATAGCCAATTGGTAATGTTAGTTCTATAACTTATTAGCGACTTTCAAATTATAACAGTGTTTTCTAAGACTCATGGGTAGGTTAGGTACTTGGTGCGTATCACTGCGGCTTAAATAAATCTTTCCTTCAAAATACTGTAAGCTTACCAATAATTACCGCCATAACAATGCCACACCTGGTTGTTGTATACGAAATAAACTGTGAAAAATGACGTGTCACTTAACACCAAAATGCACCAATTAGAGCAGGATGTCGACTGACAGTTTAGGATAAATTGACCTTACCGAATGAAAAAAAGCGGACGTTCAACGAGCATCGAGTGACCCACTGTTTTGAGTGAGCAGGGCACGTCCCTGATGGTGGGTGGTCACCCCTCCCCTTGCACCGTGTGACGGTTCGTACTTTGGTTACAAAATATATATAAGTTTCTGTGTCCTCATTTTTTATTTCTTAAGTCTTTTCAGTTAAAAAAAGTTAAAATCATACCAAACATTCATTTTTTTTATCAAGATGTTGTTTTTGGTAAAAATATAAAAAATTTCTTTTATTTCAACCCTCCCCCCTCCCCCCCAAAAAAAAACCTAAAGACTCGATGACGCCTCTGCCTGATTAAATTTAATTTAATGGTGAGGAGGTTCAGGGTTATGTATCGCGCACGATTTAACAACGATGACGGTCGTTCGTCATCAGTCGGCACATTCAAGATGACTTGCTGATCCTTGTCTCCGATCTCGGTTGTACGTAGTGATCCGAACTTTAAACGCTCAATCATGAGTCACGTGTCGTTACTTTAAAGAGTTAGAGTATATAAGTTACTCGTTAGAGATATATCTCATTGAATCGGACGGAGCCAAATTCAATCATTCGCAATGTATATTTTTACAAAATCAATTTTTTCACAATACGAAACGTGTCTGGTTAGAATTTTATATTTTTACTACTACAACTAATAAAATGTAAAATATATTATTCCCTTACTCTTAATAAACTAATATTAGCAAACATACTCATTAAATTGTGCTTATATATGCATGCCTTTAGCCCATGTTATATCTATACTCTATACCGACTATTTTAATTATAATACATTGCCTATTACTCTGCTCATTTATATAATATATTATGTCTGTCACAAAGTCACTGTCAAATTAAATATTAATTTTTTTTTGAAATTGCATAATACGAGTTAGTAGTCCCCCAGTCCCCATGCGCCTGTCGGTCATAATATTATTCTTTCCAGTTATTTTGTCATTCGTTTATACGCTTACCGGGCTTACACTTATTTACTCTCGTTTATTATTCCATTTTTCATATCATTATTATTATATATGCATCGAGTGGTTTAAATTACATATATTAGATCCAGCATATACGTTTTTCGAAATGAAAATATTTTTACAGGCTAGAAAGTACCTATATATACTATTTACCTTAGGTCATAAAATATTAAACTACTTGGGTATATCTTTTCAACCAATAATTTTGAATATAATACCTTATTAAAATGTATTATATATATATATATATTATAAGACTAACAAATCACATACGATCGTTCCAACTTATTTTATACCTACTTAATTTTAATTATGTGATTGTAGTAAATTGGCCATCATGTATACTTACAATAATATGAATATTAACTATTCTTCATTTACTATTTGTTTCGATACCTTATACTGGGCCTTATACATAATTTAATAATATACTGCGGTATATTGGAATCGATCCCGGTATTTATAGCCCGAGTTGAACCTCACATTTAAAATCATGTGTCCAAATTGAATGTTCTGCAGGCTTTTATAATGACATGTGTCGCATGTGAGTTTCAGATGTATCGTATTTATTATTATCAACTAAAGATAATTATTTGCGAAAGACCAAGCAAACTTATGAGTAATATAGTAAGTAGCTTAAAATAAGTATAGCTTTCTAGTTTCTATATACACTACAGTGAAACTCTTTCAGCTTACGGTTTAAATTTAACAAGAAAAAATTGACACCATGATAATCTTTACTACCAAAATTACCTACAAGGACACTAATGATGTTCATAATACTTTTTAAAGCTTAAACTATTTAAGCAAGCAACGATGAATAATGTTTTATTACTAGCACTCAATTATTATGTTTTTTATTGTTTTTGAGATTTGTATGAATTTAATTGTACCTATAAATGACCAGGTACTGTTAAGGTTAGAAATACTAAAAATACTAGTGGCAAACATTAATTAAAATTTAAGTCCAACATTTTAAACCAACTTAACGCTATTGTTTTAAAAAAAAATATCATGTTCACAACAGGGATACATCTAAACATATATCAGCCCATACGTAATATATAATCATAATATTGTGTGATATTACCAATATTTAGGACACATTGTATCTTTAAGGTGAGAGGCCCAGTGTAGCTAAGTTTAAGTACCTTTTGTAATTCAGATCAGATTATAATTATATCAAAATCTAAATGGAAACTAAAGTTTTATATTAGGAAGTTATTCCCTAAATTAAATTTTACAAATTTACATTACATCAACTACTGTTTCTTTAAACATGAGCGAGAAAATGAAAAATAAACACTGTTAAAAATACACATCACGCAGTCCGTCGAATCATTTAAACGAACTCGTTAAAAACTTAACCACCACACAATATAACTCGTTTGCTGCAGTATTTTAAACTACTACGTATAATATTATAATGAATTGCGTTTAGTCGTCCAACGTTCGAAAATAAGAAAAGTTTTATTACGAATAAAATATACTTGAAAATAAAATAAAGAATAAGGATGGGAAAAAATTACCCAAGTAGATATAGGTACTGGCCGGGTTACCAACGCTTTTTCTGTTATTCGATACTGTCCAAACCGAGACCGGGAAAAAGCTTTGACCGCTGAACGGATGAGGTTGGGCCTTTTTTTATAATACCACTGCGGACGTTGTTATTAGTACCCTAAAACTATAAGACTGTGTACCTATTATTCATTATTTAATGGGAACATTAAGTACCTACCTAAGTATTTTGATTGTATTTTTAGTTGATTGTTTTTGTATATTACGGTGTACGGCCAACAAAAACCGTCTAAAGTTAAATTAAAACCGTTTTTTTTTTGATTTTGTTAAAAAGCCAATACAAAGTCAGAGAGACAAAGGACACACTGTTTATGTATTTTTAAATGAATGTGTTACATAACGGCTTACACACACATAGGTACCTAGGTGTTTATGACTAAATAAAAACGTTTTCTATATAAAAGCGAAGAAAAACGAAATATTTCATACTATTATGATCTATTTTCGTATATATATATTGTTTTTAATAATCTATTGGGTACTGGGTAGAAAATTGGCACACGGCACGGTTGACAAAATAATGTTATGTTCTACGCCAATATTTAATGGAAAACGTGTTGTCTACCATTACACATATGATATATACGCAGGTAAAAAAATGCACAAGCCGATTTGCACTGACTTCCAAAATAATAATCTCATTAGTGATGAATATTATTTCCATGACCAAAATGTACACCGTACCTACACGATTTGGACGGTCGGACATTTTGTTTCAAATTCTAAATTATTGAAATCATATTATTCTATTTTTCGCGCAATAGGTATACGAAATTAGTACCTATAACAAATGCAAACGTATTTCGGTAATTTTTAATGCCTTACAGAACCCACACTCATAACCATGTGAAATATAAATTGTCTAATATTTTTCAATAACTTCTGAATGTTTGATCCTTACCTGTCGTAATATAGATATACGCGTTGTGCCGTTGTACCAAAAACTTGTATGCAGGTGTTGGTGCTAGCACTCGCAGATGAAATGAAACTTCTTTCGTAGTTATTGATGCCAGCTGGGCTCTTACATATTATAAATGCCCATCAATTTAATTATCTTGCAATTAAAAAAACGCTGCGTCAAACTATTCCAAGCTAATTATTAAAATATCCATAACTCGTCCATCTTGGCCCTCGGCTGACGTCATGGAATACCGAAATAATATAATATATTAATAAAACAGTGTAGCCATTCGCATCGTTATACTACGAAAAAAACCAATACATGTAATGTTGATTTGTTATGATAAATATATTCCTAGTTCCAATGTTTCATATTATTAACATTTAAGTTGGTATTTTATTACAAATTACAAAGGTTTTTCAATATAATATAGTTTTCGAACCCCTGATTTTGTGAAATCGTAGTAATAATATTATAAAATAAATTTCAATGAATATGCTTAGAATGACCATTTTGAGAAAAATAAAATAAAATTTCATACTTGGTTGGTACTACCGACAACTTCGTACGTGAACACTAGACCGCCAGCATAATATTTCGTTACAATTTAATAAATAAGTTTCACTGCAAATCAAAAAATTATAATTAATAAATGGCAACTATTCGCTGCTTGAAAACTTAACAAAACGTAATATTATGCTTCTGAACGATAATCAAAATAATAAATACGAGTTTTACCAAGAATGATCGTTAATCAAAAATAACAAATTCTTACTACCCGACGTCCGCAGTAACGTAAGTAAATATACCTATTATGCAAAATATGCTAATATTTTCGATGATCATAAATTAAATAAGTAATGAAGTAGTTATTTATATATTGAAAACGTATTAAATAAATATTAATAGACCGTTTACTAGATATTTATTTTTAATTTTGTGGTTTTAAAACATGTTTACTTTTATAATATTCCAGACTGTAGTACACAATTCAAATTTCTGTGTAATTCTACCATTTTATAGATTAGATATTATTATTATTATTATTATATGGTTTTATATTCATTATGAAACACACGCACTAAAATATTATTTATCGTGTTGCACGTAAGAGGCATTTCGCAGAAAATAAATCGAGAAAATTCACGATTCAAATCACTATATAGGTACCTAATGAAAAAATATATATGCTAATTAACCGGAGACGCTTTATGTACAACCCCCAACTGGAGAATTATTTTTAAATAAAATATTTATTATATTATTATATTATGTTCATGAATAGGTCTGCAATAATTAATTTTAATTGCCCTGTCATTTTTTTATCACCTAGATGTCAGGGGGCCCATTGGCTGCATGTTACCTTTTTGTGCAGTGATTTATTATGTTTGACTATATATTATATATATATATGATATTATTAATAACCCTCAAAAATATATAACAGACGAATAATTACATTTATCATCCAACGGTTTTCAATAGTTCAATACGTTTGGTCAATAATATTGTGGCCTGTAGTGTATAGGTGATTTCAGCTGTGTACTGATAAAATAATTCTTAATATTTACGATGAACTCTAGTAAAACAATATGAGCAATTACAATAATGTAATATTACTCATACAATGTATTAATTATTAAAAAAATACAAAAATACAAAAATACCCATATTGTATCGTCATAATATAGAGAATCTAAGAAAATTCAACAACCTATCAACTGCATCCTTAGCTAGCTGGTTTTTGTTAGAGAGCAAAAAAATTTCAACTCGATACTTTAGAAACGAAATTAATTGACTGGAAAATTCTATAGGACATAAAAAAAAAATCATTAATAGTACGTCTACATAAAAACAACGTCAAATATTTGCAATGGCATTATACAAAACGCCATAGTATTTCACGTTAATGGCCCTTACTTTACGTTTGTATATATTTTTTTCGTTGTTAAATTATTCGAGAACTCGTATTTTGACAATCTTTAACGAAAACACTACTAGACAGTGTTCACACTCGAAATCACATTGAATAATATAAGTGCCTACTATACTTTATTATTATTCTTTTTTTCTTTTTTTGTTATTATTTGCCGAAAACGTTCAAAGTTAGTTTTCGTTCCATTAATAATGTTTATTGTTATTATTATTATTATTTTGTATTTTAATGTGGGTACATATTATTACGCGTAGGTACCTAACGTAGTTTTCGACAAAACGGTTTTTTTACCCCGAGTCCTGGAAAAATACGTATACATAATTTTCCATTTGTTTTTGTTTATTTTTGTCATTCGTGATCATACTTATTTGTAAAAATAAATGTCACCTGAATTAAACATTAGTGTCGTAAATCATAATACTATTTAAATCATTTTTACGGATATAATATAATTTCATTTTTAACGAAATATTTGCATTTAATTAACCAATGGCTGAAACCTAATTAGTAAAAGGCTTTATTTGACTTTGAAAAATATGTATGCACGCATTTAACTTTACACACAAGACACAAAAAAGAACACTGCAGTCATACGTGATGCACTGTACGTAAATATTACATCGTGGGCAATAGCATAACATGCATTATACATTAATACATAGTACGTTTTTATATTTTATAAATAATGCTGTAATAATGGCGATTTAACAACGTTTTATATCATATAATACATCACATATCACTGTGAATTACGTACCTAGTTTTAAATCCTAGTAGAAATACCCAGAAACACCGAAAAACCTTTAAATCGTAGACCGTTATACTATTATATAGACGGAGCATCTCAGGAAGGATGGGTAGTGCAGTCCTTGGCCATTTGCGTTACAGTGATATATACGTATATATTGCATATATTATGTACAGTTATTCAGTGTATTGAATCATCTACTGCGCATGACGAGCTTAGTACAACACGTCCAGTCAAGCAGCGCGGCCTGACAAGCCCACGTAAACTACTGCACCCTTGCTTCGTTTATTAGAGTATAAGTTCCATGCTCTAAATATGGTTAAAACATTTTCATTAATACACTAGCGATAAACATTGGCACATTTCTTGTAACATGATTAAAAAATATACACTAACATAATCGGTGACCGTAGTCCCTCTTACTTTGACTGCTGACGACTTTTGATAGCTTTAATTGAAGTTCCCACGTATACACATTACAGTGCTACAGGACGCATGGGATTCTGCCATTTTTTTTTTATTTACTTACTTGAACCTTTGACTCCGTTTTTCTCGAGAACACTACACCACAGCTGCCACTGCCGCCACCACATTTCTCTGTAACCACTAACCAATTATACAAATCATCCGATCGTCTTCAAATGTATAAATCAATTACAAAGTGTACTCACAGTATTT
>PVMI01005448.1:0-19739 GCA_008528875.1 Aulacorthum solani | reverse complement strand
GCAAATAATGCGGAGACAGCACATGAGCCATGGCATCCGTTTCTTGGAAAATACACAAATATTGTTCTATGTTAAAGGTACCTACATTAAGGGCAATTAAATTCATTTTTTTATGTTCATGTTTGCACATAATATCTTAATTAGCTGGTGTACCGTTCTAAAGTACAATTAATACCATCGGCACGTTTTGCATAAAGACGCAAGTGTATACGTGCCTACCTGCAAACACAACGTGACCAAAAATACTCAATATTAAGTGGAAACAACGGATTTATTCCCTTATAGCAATGATATATCACATTTTCAAGGAAATCACTATATCAATATATGCGATTAACTTTTTTTTAATCTTAAGTACCCATTATTCACTTTCATTATTTGTGTTTTTATACCACTTTTAAAATAGGCCATATTAAATTCATATACTTTCATAAAGAATATCGAAGATTATATTATGCTCAAATACAATTAAATAATAATAGGTAATAGCGGTGAGCAAGCTATAGTCTGGTATTTTATTTTTGTGATATCGTGGTGATATGTGCTTATCGATTTTTCTTTTGTTTCAAGGGGAGGAGCGCAGCTATAATAATAATATTATATATGGATACCAATAGCCAATAGTTAAACTCATTGTAAGGCACCAAGCCACACAACAGTATTTATTTTTGAGCTGCGTTAATTGTTAATTAGTGTTATTGGGAAAGCTAGATGAGTGCTTAAAAATCAATAATCAATATTTGCATACAATTACGACATAAGCTGCAGTATAGTATATCATGGTATAGTATTCATGATGACTATATTTTAATGTGTACATATTATGCGTTAAATTTCATGGCTTTATAGGTTTTTGTTTTTTCATTGATAATATAAGTACAAGATAAAATGTATAACTATTTAGTATTTGTAATACGGTGTATTATTTACTGCAAAGATGGGTGAGTAAATGCACAAGTTAACTTAAGAGAAAGAGCAATATCGATAAGTTAGAAGTTAACAGTTAACAAATCATAAATTTAACTCTATAAGTTAAAAATTAATATGGAAAAAAATATTAACTTAACTAAGCTTGAAAAGTTAATCTACTTTTAGAATTTTTTAGAAAAAAAACATTTAGACTTATCTAATTATAAAATATTTTTACAGATTATGAACAATTATTTTTTTATAAGCTTGATAGGTATCTAAAAGGATTTTGAGGACACCAGGTCATTGCGTCTCTAGTAAGTTAGCTACACAAATAATGTTTTAAAAAGCATATTTTCGGTTTATATAGAACAAAACACGGAAACAAACCCAATACGGCAATGCAGTAGACTAGTTTAATCGAGTTTAATTAGGTATAATTGTCTTGAATATATATTTAAATACTGTCTAAAACATTTTTTTAAGAGACATCTTTAAATAATATGAATATACCTAATAATATAATATGGCGAGTTGGTAAATGCGGTAATATTGCACTGTGGCGCGTTACCAGATTTAAGAATAGTTTAAATGTATTCTAGTACTTAAATTATGTTTTTCAAACGGTTCTACTCGCGATAGCCGGTAAATATATTGCTTATATATTATTATGTACCTCACACAACTCTTTACTCATACACTACAGTTCTATGGATCATACCTAAAGTGTATACATATGAAATACACATTTTAGTAGCGTTAACGAACGATCAGTTTTAAGTGCAACGGATTTGACGTGGTAACGTTAATGCGCAGTTATAAATACGTATACAACGTATATTATTTTTATGTCTGAACAGAACCACTTCGAACCCCGATTTTTATCCGTCACCAGCGAAATAGAGGCGGGACTATGGCTGAGTAGCAGCTGCAGCTGCATATTAAAATAATGCAGCCTCCTCTTCCATTTCCAAGAGGGCCGGTCGACCGTCGAGAAAAAAAAATGTTAGATATATTACACTTAATGTCTAAACCTATGGTATTTGGGCGCTACGGTCTGTTTGATTTATTTTCGTGTTATATTTTATGTAATATATGGTGGTACCCCATCATGCATACGAACCAGTGAACGGCCATTGCAGCGAGCGATAAAAGATTTTTGTTCTGACATATTATTAATTATTACAGTTGTAAACATCACTCACAGCACCAGTGACAGTGCAGTCGTATATTATTGTACTGTTGTTATAATTGTTTTTATTATTATGTATTATACTTATGGGCTAGAACAATATTGTCACACACAGAGATAAGACTAATACATGTAATCGGTATACCAGTGTTTACCAGACATATTGTTATTCAGAGTACTGGCATCTGGTACACAGTTGAGCTTACATTTGTTCATGCGGTACTTTGGTCGTTGGTACTTATTACCATTTTAAAACCACGTAAAATGAAGATATTTCGTTATAATATCCTTAAATGACTCGGATAGGCCTCTATTATAGACGCTTGAGCGACCTTTATACTCATATATTATAACTTAGGAATATTATATATATATATATATATATATATGTATATTGCACTACATAAAAAACAACTATAGGTATTTAGATCGTTCTAATAGCTCCTTCACAATATTTTAATGACACCACTAGTTTATAAATCAATCAATAGAAAAGAAAAATATCAATGTTGTCTAAATTTCAATTGACATAGAGAGTTGAACGTTCCTATACAACTAATTTGTTTTTTAATATTTGATTTAACTCTCAACATCTAAGTTCAGACTTTAATAGTTATTATACTAGTCAACAGAATATAATAGAGACATTATACAAAGAACCAATTCGATGGATTACAAAAATCACATTAAAAAACAATGGTAATAGCCTAGTCAAGATTAGTACCTACACAATTTAGGTATAGTCCATTTTTAGATTCAAAAATAATTTTAAAAATAATTCAAAATTTCTGTATAACATTTTATTCATATTCCATTATTTAATAGCATTATTTATTCGTCTAATACAAAATTATACATAGTTTTTCAGATAGTTATATTGTTTCTTAAAATCTAATAATATAGATGGGCATATTGTATACATACATATATATCATACATTGTATTGTAAGACGATTATTCAAACCTACTGACTTATAAACCGTATGGGTTCTGATAAAAAATTCATTAAATTGTTCAAATATATATTATGGTTTTGTCCGAGTGTCTGACAATGTTATGAAATGCAATTAACCGGCCGTGACGTACGGTAGTCAATCTCAAATAATTGAATAAACAAATGAAACATGAATAATAAATTCGTTTTTTAATCACATTTTAGGATGTACGTTGAATGTGTAACATATACAGTCTTCAATTGCTTTCCAATTAAACAACAACTGCGCAGTTACTCGAATTTCATCATGTAGTTTTAGTGTGTTAAATATTTACCGAAAGATATATGATTAATTATTATCATTGGAACATCTCATTTATTAATTGGCGTTAATATAGTCGACTTTTTTACAATTGTTGTAGGTATATTATTATTTAGTAATTACCATAATCTGATAAAATTATAAATGTGGGTGTTCTCTGGAGACTGCAAAAATGTTATGTGATGACTCAAAGTTTATTATTCGTTGTTTATATTGAAAATCAAAATGTGGTTTTACTTGAATTAATATACAATGGAAACCAATGTATACCAATAATATGATGTATGAATGACAGTATGCCATTATGCCAGTATAATCAGTAAGCCTAATCAATATTATATATTGTTTATAAAATGAAATGTTTATATTTTATTTTTAGGACTTCAAGCCGAAAGACAAATTGTTAAATAATGATATCAAATGATTAAATAGTTTTAAATTCTGAAATAAATTTAATTTTTAATTTTTATAGTAGTACACTGTATGATATAATATGATATGGTACTTCAAAATGTAGACGCTGTAGCGGTTCTATTATCAAATAGTCATACTTAATAATATATTTTACAATGTATCAGTGGCGTTCCTATATAGGAATTATTTTCACTATATATGGGCCAATTTACTAGTGGTCAAGCATAACACTAATGTAGCCATAATAAGAATTTTTTAAAGAGCCTAGTGATTATAATTCTACAATAAATAATTGAAATACAGATTGTGAAATTTTATTTTATATTATAAAAATGATGTAAAATTTATTTTTATGTATGTATTAAAAATTATATATTGACAATTGCATCTATAATTAATGTTATATTACGATGAATCATTAAAAAGCAAGTCCTAATAATCTAACATAATAATTATGTCTTAATAGTTTCCTTAAAAAAGTTTTTAATCAACCTAGTGTTAAAAGATTCCTGTAAACAGTGTAAATACAACAGCGAATCGTAATTAATTTTTTAAAAAATTGAAAGCACCATCGAAGTATGTAAACATAACTCTTAAGTATTTCTGAAGTATCGTGGTTATCACTCATCAGCAAGTGTACAATTAAAATTCCAACTTTCATAATGCATATTCTGAACTATCAAAAAATAAAAACCTTAGTTATGACATCAAAAGTATGTACTGGCCAAAGGGAAGGTTATACAATATAATGAATCTCGGAAAAAAACCCAAGGGAATAAAGCCACTGAAAAACTTTAAATATAAATATTAACACATAATATATTGTGTTATAGGTTATAATTTAAAATAAAAAATTGTTTTATATTGAGCTATTAGGTAGTTTGGTATAATATAGAACCTACAGCCAAAAAACATCAGTCTTAAGTAAATACTACATTTATACAAGAATTACCCAACTATAAAAATAATATAAGAAGTCAATACAAAACTGGTGGTAGTACCTATAATATTAATTCGTTGCTTATGTATAGAGGAATGGATACATAAAAATGGACCTACTATTTTAGTAATATCAGCTTACCAGGCTATTAGTTATTATTATTATCTATTATTACTATCTGTTATCTACATAATGCACTATTAAGTATTATTATTGCATTATGCTTTTTCAAAATAAAATCAACGAAATATTTTTAAAATATAAAATAGTACAGTTGTAAGGTACGCGCATAGGCTTTTATTTCCGTTAGATTTTTTTTCTGGGTTTTTTTCCTTGGGTTTTTTTTGGCCCCGGGGGTAGCTTACATACGCCTCTGATTAATGTATCTACCAGTTAGTTATTACCGGGACTCGATCATATTATATTTAGATATGTGCTTATCATCTTAAAATATAAGTACCAAAAAATATCAAAATATGCTTTTATTTTTAATTACTTGCATTTTAAATAAACTTAAGAAAATACGTTTTGATACAAAAATATTTTAAGCAGAGTAAACGAAGCTGAAAATGGTTGTTTGTGTCCTAAATTCTCAACACACTTATAATTCATAAAATAGAGTTTATTATTATTTACATTTTTTTTATTCATTATTACACACAAAATAAAAGCTTTCAAATATTAGTCAGATAAGAAAATTACAAATAAATATAACAATAATATTAATACAGTCAACTCTGAAGTCTGAACTCATAAAATATGTAGTATATTAGTAGAACAATAATATCATAATGATCGAGAATTTTCGAGAATTTTCGAAAGCTTAAAATGCATTTTTTATAAACAAATTAAAAATATATAAATATATAATAGTATAGGTTATAGACACCTAAAGTCAAATAAAAATGCATAAATTATATGCAATTAAGAAAACAAAAAACAACGCAATTATTATGTTGTATTAGTTATCAATAATAATATTATGTTGATTTTTATTACTTATTTATTGTTTGTTCTTTCCGTATAGTCTGTTGCCTATTCTTGAAGTAGTAGAACGATATTTGTATACGAACCATTCTACTGATTTGAATGGTACGGAACAGTTACAATTGAAATGCCGTTTGTTAATTTCTCGAAATTTGAAAGCTCAAAATTGTTGTAAAATTCAAAATAATTATTGTAATATCCTGTTCTTAAATAGTCTTATTCCTACAGTGAGTAACTAGTATAGACTGCTCATTGAACAGTGCTCAAATTAAAATGAATATTTTTTCCGTGTTCTTTTAGTCCCTTTGTCCCTTAGATGGAATTTCGTATGAGGCAAAGAAAACGTATATACGGCATCAATGCAAAAACTATCTTTGATGGACTATAAGGAAAATCACGACGATCGTATGAAAGAGACAAGTTGTCCATAAATTTCACCACGACCGTGTGCAAACAAATGAGTGAAGAATGTCGAGAATTTTTAAACAGAATATCCCCGGACTAGCCAAACAATGACACGAATTGCGAAAAGTGATAATTGATAGTTAATATTCCAAATTTATATTATAATAAATTAAATCAAAATATTGATAAAACAAACAGACATTTTAAGACAAGTTATAAAGAAAATATCTCAAATAAAACAAAATATTCGTTTCCCTATACAATTCAAATTCCATTTTTCATATTTAAGAAAACAACACCAGTTTTAATTTCAATTAAATGAACTTATGATTTTTAGATACTTACCCAAAACAATATTTACTTTAATTCTGTACTGGAATAGTTACAAAATACGTAAAGTATATTATACCTATTCAACGAATAAAATCATATTAAGTTTCAAAAGTCATAGGTAGTCATAGCTATAACTCAAAGTCGTACCTTTATGTTTGTAGTAACGAGTTCATTCACCGGCAATATTGTAGGGACTTTGGCTTTATAAATATTAATATAATTATATAAATGTACTATGAATATTTGTATTTGTTATGCAAATAATACATTAAATAATGAGCAAATGCTTAAATAACGTGATATAAATACTTTAATGTAATGTATTATTAATTTTATAAATAATTCAAAAAACAAAATTGTGTAGTTTAAACCAAATACACTTTTTAAATCGGAAAAAGATGGGATCCGTTTAGCACAATACTCCTTTTCCTAGAATGGTGAGCAAAACATACCTAATTTAAATTATTATAGTAGGTATATAACACATCAATTTATGATACATTAAATAGTAACTTTTCTAACACTCTAAATTTAATGTGTACCTTTTACCTTCATTAGCAACTAAGCAGTTGGGTAATTTTCATATAGTTTTTTTTTTAGTTATTAATATGTTGTGTTTTAAAACTATTCTTATTATTATGCATTGTATTTGTATTAATTAATTTAATTTAAATTTCATTGTAAATACTTAGAGTATTTATATTGATAATGATTAACTACGTAACATTAAGTTCTATAATAATTAGATATTATAGGTAACTATTATATGTATATAAATCAGAGGCGTACATTGAGGGTGCTGGGGGGAGGGCCCAAGCCATACCTTCTCCGAAGTTTTAAAAAAATTTAAAAAAATTATTCCCTTGGTCTAATAAAGTTACTGAAAATACATATTTGTACAACTGTACGGGAACCACGACCCAAAACGTAACCTTGGCATCAGTATGTACTAAACTTATGGGAGACCCTACCTAGTTACACCAACTCTGTGCAAGCACATAATCGGCCGGTAATAAAAACCCTGACTGCGTCCCACATATTTAAGTATAAACTCCTGTACCTGGTACTATTGAAAAAAAATAATATCTAATCGGAATGTACCATAATAACTATCGAGGCCATTGAGGCATAATTGCATAAACGATTATTCGTAGACTAATAGAAGGATTCTACCAAGGTGTGCGAGATACACCACACGACCCTTCGGCCGCTTAGAAACTGCAATCTTGCAGTTCATTTGCTTTGTTATCTGTAATGGACTAGAAAGCACCGTTTGAAGTAATTAGGTAAATATTGTAAGCTCGTGTCAATGGGCTATCGGGATAAGTTTATAAACCTTTGAAAACAGGAATTCCTACCCACTCTGTAGTTTGAATGGGTCGTTATCGGAATATTTGTTTAGTTTTAATAACCACTGAAAACAGTATTTTACACCTGCTCTGTACGGGTCGAGTCGGTACTTTACAAAGGAAAAAAGGTCATTTTAGGACGCATTCGAACTACACCCGACGACGAATACTTCTTTCACAAAACACAATGACGGGTGCAGTCACAATGGCGTGGGTCCCGGGATGTACCTCTGGGGTAGGTACTAAAAGTTAATCCCATGCATGTGGTGCCTGAATGTTGTCTTTTGTTACTGAAATGGACGTTTTCGAAAAATATATAAGAAAATAATATCATTGTCCCTGTGCTAGTTATTGTTCGCAGGTGAAACTCTAAAAATGTAGGCAGGTAAGTGTACCAGTGGAATTTACCTGTTATGAATCCGACCATGAAATTGACGACTACTTACCTGAAAATTGGTGGAATCCACGTGCTCCCAAATTCCCTTATGCCGTTTTATTTTAAGTTCAACGTTCAGCACATTATATAATAATGATATAATACATAATGAAGTGAGTATTAAAATGTATAATTACCCCTGTAATATGCGTGTTATAATTACTAACTAATAATTATTATTGCAATCGTCTACTATATTGTTTGTATACGACCTGTGTGTTTATACAGTGCGCGTACGTGTATAATATAATTATTATGAAAGAAGACCAATCAAAGTATAATTATTAATGCACACCAGCGCACACGTTTTATTATGTATTATTAGTATTGTATAATCTCTCTCTCTCTCTCTCTCTACAAGTGTGTGAGTGTGTGTGTGCGTGCGTGTGTGTACTTACAATGTAATTAATGATGCACGATAATTGGGTCAAAGTCAAAGTATAGATATGATACAATGTATACGGTATAGAAATCCGATATACGTGGTCTTAGCGTGGGAGTCAAAGATTTGCTGTTCGTTCGATTAAAAGTTATGGCCGTAAGAATAAGACGTGCTCTCGAGTCATTAACTTCCCGTTAACCGGAATAGGTAGACAGTATATTAATCGTCTCAAAGCGATGGTCAGAGTCCGATTCTTCGATTGATTTACATAATTTAATTTGTAAATAATTTACGTTAAGAAGTACTTACTTACTTTTCTACACGTAGGTACCTACCTACAATTTAAGTTATTGAAAATATTTATTATATATTATGCACAATCATAATTAATTAATGCGTATGCATAGCATAAGTATACATGCACTTCGGACCATCCTTTCCCGGCCCGCCAACCGGCCTACTGATAAATTCATTCATCGTAGGCACTTCGTGTGTTTTTTATTCTACAATATAGTGTATTCAATTATATTATTCAACGGTTCTATAATGATATGCACTTTTGTTTTATAATATTATGTGTTTTTGTTTTTTTCCTTCGAAAAATATTTACCAACAGAATACGTCACTATGTCTTATACATATTATATTATACATAGTATATGACCATCACCGATAAATTATGATAACCTATACGTGCAAAAAAAAATATTTTAGGCGATAAAAAAATATTAAGCTTATATTATTTGTTATAAGTCATCATGTATTTCATCTTGTATAATATAAATACAAATAAAGTGAAATTGATGACTTATATTTTTTAATTCACATTTTAATCGGTATAACAAATAACTGACGTGTACTTTTGAGTAGGTTCATGTACCTATGCTAACTTGATATTATATTGAATAACCAGGGTTACTGTCCCACCCGTAGCAGTTATATGTCTAAACTATCAAATAACCAAATCCGCAATAAATAGATTTATTATTCACTATTCAATAATTTCATATTTCAGGTCATTGATTGAATATTTTTCCTGCAATGGTTTGCGATTTTCGTTTATAAATATTAAATATCTACATTGCGGTTCAAATAATCGTGTATATTTAGAAAGGTAGCAGCAATAATAAATAAATACAAGCTATATTATATTTCTAAAATATTATTTTAAACATAAAAAAAACCTAAAACCATCAAAAATAAAATAGAAAATATTAAAAAAATTGAATATTATAAAACGTTGTATTAACGAAAATACTTCATTGTTGTCCATGCAAACTCCAGGAGTATAGGCACTTACCTATGCAAATAGTCACATTTTCATCAGATTATCTACGGGCGAAACGCCTGAAACCATCGCCCATCTACTCAATCTTTAAAGCTCAATTGGCTTATAACGTAGACTTTAAACTTTCAAAAGCATATAAACGTATGATGCATTTAAAATAGTTATAGCATTATATTTTTTTTATTCATTACTTTACAGTTTTATACTTGCAGCCAGTAAACCACCCGGTATATTTTCTACCTACAAATGCCAATAATTAAAATATCTAGATATTCATCCAGCTTTATTCATAGGTACCTAGTAATAAGCGAGTTGTAATCATTATACAATAATGACCAAATGCAGTTGATCAGGAATGTAGTGTGCTCGGGGCTAGTTCAATATGCACAGACCTATAGCTTATAGTATCATCTTGGCAGCTAGGTCTTAGTCATTTTTGTATTGTTAATTTCAATTTGAAATTAATTAGTTTCTCACGACTATTCAAAATGAACGTTGGTTAAATAAAAATAATGTTTACGACTGTCAAAAATAAGCATGGCTTAATTGTTACTGTATCTTTTACAGACTTTAAAATGATATGAAAAAAAAATGTATTTCCTGACTGGGTGTAATCATAAAATACCTGTTAGTATAAGTTGTGTATCTATTTATACATAGTTCAAAATTAGCTGAACTCAGATGCCAATAAGATGGTTAAAGCCTTTCATTGATATTCTAGATTTCCTATTTTATTGAATGGTCGGTGTAAACCTTTACATTTTGAGTCGATTGGTTGGTACAGCCCCTGCGTGGGTATCTCATGGGCTTGTAATTAGTTGATAAAACGCTCACTATGTGATCATAACATTGTTTAATCTAGAGTCTAATATTACGATACTAATGTGTACGGCCGATTATATACTCTTTTATTTTCATACCTGTAATGGGTAGTATATGAAAACTCTGACAGTGCTAAGAGCTTGCTTATGTAAAACAATGTAGTATTACTAAATAAGGTTAAAAATTCAAAATGAAATGGAATGATAGTGTTATAGAATGCTATAAAGAGTTAAAATTTATGATGATGGATTTATATTAGAATTTAAAGTGAGAATATGTACAAATCGTAACACATGAGTTTAGTTTACAGTTCTAAAATTATAAATCATAATATTTATGTGTGTTATGTTCTAATGTATAACATGAAGGAACATACTTTAGGTACCTAATTTTTTTTTGATTATTATACTTATTCATTATGATAAAAGGGACACATAATAATTATTTGTAAATTGATAATGAATAATTATTAGTTTTGTATATTTTTTGGCATAGTAGGTACGCGTAACTATTTATTTAATGTGGACGATTTTTATTATAAAAATTATTAATTTTTTTATTATTATTGTATATTACACATATTTTTTAAACTGTTACTTGATTTTTTTCAGTAATTTTCTTAAACTTTACGTGTTTCTTTTCACTGGCTTAGCTTACAGGAGAAAAAGGTACTTGTGGCATAGTGAACATGATCCTAATGTGTACAATGTACAGGATATGAAAGTGAATGGTTTTCAATTATTTCCTTGAGTTAGTACAATATATTTTATGAGGCCATAATTCACAATGCACAATAATACTACAAAGAGTCGCTCTGATGTTGGTTTTAAGTGTGAGTAACATATGAATCACTTCTCACGAAAAGAAATTCTGAGAATGTGTCAGCCCCCATTTCTATAGATATTTTATTTATATTATTATTTCTACTCATAATTTATTTTTATCTGATCCTTGCTTGCCTTGCTCACCAACCCCCTAGGAGCCAAGACCACCCATCGGTAAGCACCGAACCCCACGGGGCCTTCTATTCTACTACTCAAGAAACGGTCATTTTTACATAAACCCGTTTTCAGAAAAATCGATTTTGTTATTACACTGAAATTCAAAACCAATAATCTTCGGAGATACCTACTTGAAATTTGCATATTAAAATTTTCTTTAGAAGGTATAATTTTCAAAGTATTGTCTTTCTGAGCTATTTATAGACCGAAAATTAAATTGTTTTCCTATATAAAAAATATTATTAGTAAAAATTCCCTCAAAGATATGAGCCTTTTTTTTAGAAGTATAATAAAACAATTAATATTAACTTAAATAGCGGGGGCGTGCATCCACCCGCGAGTGCCTTGCTAAGAAATAATGTAAGGTCATCACTGCTCAGAATCGTTTTTTGTATGCAATGATTTATCATTTTAATTTAAATTTATCATATTCTATAGCTGTTAGTAGAAGGCAAGTACCGCTTTACATATTTTTTTTTTTTGTTATTATTTTAATTTTTATACATACAATCCATGCAATGATATGTGCAGTACATTAAGTACTATAAAAGATTTTCGAGTGATTATTTTAAACAAGAACTAAGAAGCCGCCAGCACCAACGGCACTTCCCAGGACTATTATGTATTTTTTATATCCTTTAATGGTGTAGATTTATTTAAATGCCCGAAGGAGGATATCATTAGCATTTCATCGGAGTTTAAAAAACAGATAAAAAATGGGTATTTGTTTACTAAAGTATTTTTTCCATACGATGGATAACTGCAACTTACAAATTATTTTTATATTCTCAAATTAGTAAAATATGCAGTCTTACGTAGTGTCTTACTAAACGAAAAACATTATGATAAAACACGAGGGCATCGAATTCAAAATTGTTATTAGTAATCACTTAAACTGAATTGCCTTAAAAATAATTTTCTTTAACAAACAGACCTTGAAACTTGAGTTAGAGTTGCCATTAACATATGAGTAATTATTTTGAAATTAGAAGCTTTAAATATGTCATTAACACATAATCAATTCATTAATGTAAATTCAGTGTTCTATAATCTGTAGCATATTATAATATATACGCTAGGTACAATAAAATAATATTTATTAAATGCTCGTTTGCCACTGGTAATATCCTTCAAAGAACAGGCTCAGGATTTTCAGTGGCTACAAACTATATTATGGATATAAAAAACTAAATATTATAAACTTATCTGTTTGGCGCTATTCAATGGTGCATTAGCGTAGGATGTTGTTATATCAAAAATCAAATATAGTGCTGTGTTCAATGTTATTGTAAATTTGAAATCAATCTGACGCCAGTACCACAGCATTCGACAATATATTTATAAAAATGTTCAAGATTCAGCACAACGACAGAACAATACACATATTTGTACACATATGTTATTATTTATATTTGGAAGAAATAATTTTTTGATTATCTCATCTGCGTTCTCAAAGAAAACGTTTGTTGTATTGTATTATTATATTTATCGATTATTGTAATATTAATATATGAATACAATAATATGTTCATTGTATAATTTTCAAGTATATTATATAAACATCATTATTTTAATTTTTAACGGTAGGCGGGCTACACCAGTGGCCGGTGGAATATCAAGACTTTTTCACACAAATAATAATAAGAAGCATTCCCGTTTATGGCTGCTGGAAAAAAAATATATTCAATAATATTGATGTTGAAGATATTATTATAGATATTGTTAAAAATAAAAGCTATTTATTAGATTAAAAAAAAAAACAATAAAGAAAATTAAGTACATTATTTTTAAATTTTATATTGGGTACATTCAGTTTTTATTAAGTGTAAAATATGAGTTTTCTTGTATAGACATTATTAATTCGAAGGCAACAAGATCTATAAAACTTAGCCATTGTAGTTTTATATCCCACAAAAATCATTAAATATATGCATTACGAAACAAATTTGAAGGTCCATAGAATAGTTTTCCCGGCAAAATATTTTTTTAAAAGTCAACCACTGTTCTTAACTAAAATTTGAACACATTATCTAACAAACGTTGTATATAATTTAAAAAAAAATATTTTGTACATTTTTATAAATGTATGATTTTTTTTTTTTGAATCTAGTGTATCATAATTTAATCAATACGTTTTTATTTATTTATTTATTATGTTATAAACAAAATGTAGGTAATTTTTATTGTTCATTTATTAATTGTAATGAATCTCGAGAGCATTCATATAAGTATTAAACTTAATATTGTACATAATTTATGCTTAAGTAATAATATATAATATAATATTTGCATAATTATTGCTTATTAAGATTATTTGGATATTCATAGTTTTGGTTTAGAGCGGTCTTTCATTTATTTCTTGTCAGATAATTGTTGTTTATCAGTAAACATTTCTTGATCTCACCTTTCTATACAATTAATAAGATAGAGCTAATATTATCTAATTTTTACTTTTTGTTAAGATGTGCCAGATCTAATAAACGGGATAATGATTTAGAAATTACATATTGGTGCTATCTATTTTTTTTTATAATTAATTTATGAACTTATATAATATCAAATTATAAGTAAAAGTAGGATATAAATCATAATGTCTTAATTAAGGACCTTTTTATCAAATTTAAATATACGAAAGCAATAAATTAAAATAAATACCTACACGTTGTCGAAAATGTGGTCGGACGGAGTATTATAATACGAATTTATTGTAATTTTAATAATTACTATTACCCATTTTGCTAATTATTTTTCTCACATATTCTCTTCACAGCAAAAAAATGTTAAATTTGTTTTTATTAATGTATATTATGATAAATTGTCCTAAATACAAATTTACAATCATTAGATATAATATTTGTACATAATAAATTACGTGTAGGCAGTATACAAAATATGAAATTTGTGAATTAAAATAATAAAATCTGGGAACTCGCTTTGTTGTAAAAATTGGGTTAATAGTTGTAGCTATAATTATATTAGGTATAACCGCTCCAAAAAGGCGTTGCCAGAAAACCAAAAGAAATATGCATCATTGTAAAATAAATACATTCTACAATGCACTCAGAATCTGAAATGTGCAAGTATAAGTACTGCATTCGTTTACACAAAATCGTAGGTACGTCAGTACCTGTAAGGTTATATTGCATTACTGCATCGGTATCCCAATTATTATTTACTCGAATTAACTCAAATATATAATTTAATACTCACCTATACTACCTATAGGTACTTCATTCCCCGTAATGGCCCATATAGTTATAGGTTATTAAAAATATAAATGATAATCATATATAATATGTAAATATCATACCTTGTGATATGCAAATCGCCAGTGGGTTGTAAGACCTATTTGACAGCATTGATACTTGATGTCCATTCGTCCAAGGTACGATGTCTTGTGAAAAATTAAAAGTCCATGTTGAGGATCGCCGATTGCGGCCAAAATTGACCTTTTCTTCTTTTTCATACCAATGCTAGGTACTGGTAGGTCCGTACAAAGGTAGGCAGAAAATACTGTGTGTAAGCTAATTGTAAATACTTCGGTGGTATTTTGTTTATTTTATCATTTGCAGTACGTCTTATTTGACTACCTATACGGACACTATGTATTATAAGGGTGCCATTCGAATGGTACAGAATGCTACGTGTCCCCGACGAATTCGGTAGGGATGCGACCACACCGCATTCGTTCGTGTTATTCGTTCACTGTAGAATGCACTGGCTCGGGATGGGAACGCAAGAGCAAATCGCCGTGACGGCCCAATGGTCGTTCGAGCTGCACACAATAGCATTTTCTTTGATCTTACAGCGGCGAAAGAATGGGACAGACGACCTTTTGTCAGCGTTTGCTGTCGGGTTTGC
The DNA here is from genome assembly GCA_008528875.1 of Aulacorthum solani. Taxonomy (NCBI): domain Eukaryota; kingdom Metazoa; phylum Arthropoda; class Insecta; order Hemiptera; family Aphididae; genus Aulacorthum; species Aulacorthum solani. Next base: position 4,164 of record PVMI01005448.1, on the reverse strand, counting down.
TGCCTCAATACACCTAAATAAATAATTACGCACCTTAACACGATATTGATGTGTCTATCCATTCTCCTTGTATTAAACTTGAACAACAAATTAATATTGTAAGTACTACCACCTGTTTTGTATTGACTTATCATATTATTATTTTTATAGGGGTGTAATTTTTGTATAAATTTAGTACCTATATTGTACCTAAGACTGATATTTTTTGACTGTTTATGTTCTATATTATATCATTAACTACCTAATGCCTCAGTATAAACCAATTTATAATTATAAACTAAAACTTTCAACAAAATATCCCACTTGTGTGCTCATATTTTTCCATAATTTTTCCGTTCATTTTTTTTTTTTTTGCTTTTTTCTGTGAACTTTTTTTCCTTGGTCTTTTTTCTGTGATTTGGAGTATTAATTGTAAATCTCTATTACTATTTGTTCCTAAAAATTAATTTTCTTAAGCTATTTAGCTTTATATCATTAAATATTATATTGTATACAATATAATATACCTACTATTACGAGTTGACTATAGTTATTATTAATACTATAGTTCAATGGTTTATAGTTTTAATATTTATAAATTGATATTATGTGTAACGAACACGTCATGTAAAACTAATTAAATAATATTATTAACTATTATAATTTATTAATTATAGGTACGCTAACTTTTGAACCGTTGTATGCTAGGACGCAATCTTCAGTATATCGTATACTCGTAGTGTTTGGGACGCTACAATTATAGGACTAACTGAATTTGGTCCAAAATCGACAAGCATCTCCGATAATGTGTTATTGTATACCCATAATAAGTCCCTTAAATTAAAAATATAGACCGTATAGGAGCATTCTGTCGTTAATGTCTAACGGTTGGACACAAAAAGGTCTTTTTACCTGTGATTTGGGAGAACGATTGGGAACACATGTTTTGATGCACATTTATTCGGATACCAAAAATGCATACGTTTAGGCACATCATATTTTTAAAATAATATATCAAGTTTGGATATCTCAACGTTTAACAACACATTATGCACTATTTTACTTTGTAAAACCTATTCTTGAGTTACTCTGTAGGAGACAACACGCGGCTCTTTATCATCTCCCAAGCATTTTTTTTCGATTTAAAAATATTTTTATTATTACATATTATTATCATCGTATATTAATTAATCATCAGGACGTTCATTACAAAAGTATTAAATGTATTCAAGTCTTATTTTATTTATTTATCTATATTTATTTTTATTTCCAACATAACGTGGACCAATGTTGTATAAATACTTTCTTATTGTAAACTTTAACTCATTAACATGACTATTGTGTTACTACTCTGTAACTTATTACTTTTTTAACATACACTAATTCAACATTATCTGAATTATAATTTCTTATAATATTTTTAACATTTCGCTTAATGCTGCATATTATTTTCTTTAATAAAGTTTTTTCATAATTTTTTCATCAATTTATAGGTTATATTAAAACAATATGGTTGGCGTGCATACAAATGAAAATAAGTACGCCACTATTGTAAATAATGCGTTCATGATGTGTACTCGAACGTTCACTGATTTATCAGTTAAAATTATAAATGAATACTTATTGTTCTATGTTCTATTTTGTCTATTTGTACCTAAACGTGTCGACTTTTGGGTTGATGTGATCGTAGGGTACTTACGACACTCATTTTAGCTGACGGCGGATTTGGATAGTTGCTAATATACTGGTAAACAATATTCGTGTACCTATTGGTCCACTTAAAATCTGGTAAAATGCTCTAAGCGGACTTGTAGATGTGGGAGAGTCATCGAGTGCATTATTTTCATTTTAACGCGCAACCATGGTCACGTAGCAGGGCATATAAAGACGAAAATAACTCACCTGTTGTGTGTTTATTATTAAATAATAGTAATATGTAACATCATGCAAATTCGTTCCATATACAATTTGACTACCTAAAATAATTCTATACAATTCAGTTGGTATATAGACATTTTTTTAAACTGTATTCACTGAATAATATAATAATATAGCTCTGACGATAAATCATCTGTTTTGTTGACGATTTTTTTGATATTAATATTGTTTCCACTGTGTTTTTCAATATTTAATACTATTCTAATAAGTTATAACTATTAATAATTATAGTTACTCACATATTATTAGGTTAAAGATATAGTTTGGAAAATTATGAAAACTTCATTACCTACCTAAATATTACATTAATATTAATTATTTATTCGTACAGAAAATAATGCTATAATCCTATAATAATACACCGAATATTAAAATATTAAAGAATGAGTTGGAGCCGGTGCGTTTTAAGTACAAAAACATGTTTTACAGGAAAAACTTTGTCGCCCTTTAGAATAATTTCATTGGTTTTTTTTCAATTCAAAGAAATAATACTTAACAAGTTGGATCAAAGCCCGATTTTCAAAGATAGAATATAAAATATGCATTTGAATAATGGTAATTCATCGTAGTTTTAACATTGTATGTACCTATGTGAGTACCATTAATTATTATTACGTTAAAAATATGCACTCACAGGTGGTTTTATTATATGGGCAATATACATTATACATGTATCATTGGCCATTGAGTTTGTATACCATATAGGTATTTAAAATATAGTGTATATAATACTTTCATTGATTAGGTACGTAGTTAAAGTTACTCAGTTAATAACCAGTGTTCAATTATTATTCTATTTAACAAATATACTGTAAGTAATTTAAAATGAGTCAAGATTATTAAGATGAAAAAAAAAGATTTTTAACCGTTAAAAATATAAACCGGTTCTGTGGTAACCAGTGTCAAGGTCCGGTACAAAAAAAAAAGTAAAAGTATTACAAATTACAAATTACATCAAACGTTCATAATATAACTCATTCAATAAATGTCTAATGAATGAATCGGAAGTAAAATGTTATGTTTTATAATATAAAACGGCGAAATGGCAAAGAGCCTAAACACTGTGTACAATGGTTCTTATACATAAATACACAAGATAATTAATTTCAGGCCGAATGACGAACATGCCATTTTTTTATTTTATGTTTGAATATTTCTATTTTCAACCATCACTGCAGAAGTTTGAATATGGTAGAAAATTCTTGTATGGGAATAGTTCATTGCCAATTTATTTATTTTTTAAATTCATATTATAAAACAATAACTTCTACTGATGATCGTATCGAACTCAGTGGCTGTTGTCACAAAATTTGTATTTTTAATGCCAGCCGTAGGATTATGTATTATGTTAATTAATTAATTTTTTTTTATATACTTTAATTTTGTATTTCACAATCTGTTGCAACAAATATAATGAAAAATAAGTGAGTGTGATATCCATGAAGAAAAAATACTTGTTTCGCGGACTGAAGAATTGTCACACTAAAGAAGTTTTGAATATTATGTTAAATTAAAAATAAAATCATCGAATTTTGTCGGTTCTATAATGGGCACGATCATTATTGTGTGAGGTGTGAGGTGTGAAGTGTTATCTTTGAACGAAATTTACATTGGTAAAGTGTTAATTTCATTATTATACGAGGTAATATTATTATAAGACATATAGAAACAATTTCTATAGGTTATAATAAAAACGGCGTCCGCGAGCGAACTATTCGCTTAGCGTGTAATCTTACGAATCGTATACCTACACCTACATTTGAATGTAAAATATAATTTTAAGATAATGATTTATTTTATATCTAAATAATAATTGGTTACATACTTTAAAATTAATTTAACATTTTAACCTAACATATTTGATTAATGATTCGGAAATTGATAGACATAAGTAGAATGTATATAAAATAATTGGCACAACAGTGATATTGTTAAACTTAACCTTATTAAAATTTCACTTTAATAATGTAATGATTAATGGTATATTATGTATTAAATAGATAATTAAAAATGTCTTTCAGATTTTTGAATGACTTTGTTTCATCTAATCAAAAACAATAATAATAATAAGGTAGATAAATGATAATTTTTTTATAAATACATCAAATGAGATTATACAATCTTATACTATGTAAGTAGGTACGTAACGGAAAATAAATATGTTTAATAAAATATGAATAGTAGGTAACTATATGACTTTAAGTCATTCTTTAAATTTTTAATTGAATAGTAGGTATGCAATTTAAA
>PVMI01005447.1:2805-16449 GCA_008528875.1 Aulacorthum solani | reverse complement strand
TTTTTTTTTTCGTTTATCCTCGCGCTTTAGAAAACCAGTGGGAATTTTTAATTTTGACCTCTTTAATGAACCAATCACATTCATTTTCCAATCAGAAAAGAAACTAAAGTGAAAATTCAGAGTCCTTTTACCCCAAAAATTGATAAAGCACCATAAACAAAAAACATTGATAAAAAACTCCATCATTGTAAAACCAATACATTCATCGCTACACTCAGATTCTAAAACTGACATCATTACTAAACCAATACATTCATTGACCCTCTCAAAATCTATCATCTTATCTAAAATAAAACTTGTAACCCAGATGTATGGTGTTAATGTTATGACTAGAGTTAGGATGTTGATGACTTTTGCATTTTTTTCTTCTCATTGTGTACAATGCTCTCTTAGCTAAAAAAATTTTCATGCTCCCTGGGTTCAGAGTATTTTAATTTTATTTTGCATTTTTTTGCATTTTTAGAAATGTTTAGCTATAAATGCGTTTTTTGTCATTAAACCTCATCTTTTTAACATTTTAGAGTCATTTTCACATATTTTAGGTCACTTTTTGCTGTTTTTGTATAACGTGGGTTTTTTCTTCTTTAAATTTTAGATTTTAATGAAAATTTGTGTAATATTTAAAAGAATAATCTTATTATTATAACTGTGGGGTTATTGTTTTAATTAAATGTATGGCGTACTGATAAGATTTACCGTTTGATATTCATTCATAAAACAAGTTCTCTTTCAGATGTACGTCGATCATACACACTTATCAAGTATTATATTTATGGATTGTATGGAATAAATAATATTATAAACAACATTAAATTGACACAGGCGTATTGATTGACGTATTAATAATACCACAATAATCACATTTTAATTTTACAGTTGAACGGTGCAATACAAATATTTTTAATATCATTTTTAAATTTATATTTTACTTTTAAATTTATTTTTAATAATTTTATTTAATGCTTAAAATATAAATGTGGTCTATTGTCAATTATTATTTTTAAATACAATTTTTCCACTTATCTAAGTAAATTTTTTTGGTAATTTTTTGGAGTTTAAGCGCATTTTAGCATAATTTTTTTATGACTTTTTTGTGTGTTTTTTATGTCATCAACATCCTTATTTTACTTATGAGGAACCTTGTATTACATTTTCAAATCTTAGATTTAAAAAGAAAATTTTTTTAGGATTTCTAACCTAAAAAATTTGCACATTTTCGTGATTTTTACGTAGGTATTTTGTCAAAATTTGAAATTCAGACACTCATAAATATATTGTTTATTTACTCTTAACTTTTTTTAATTTCCAATAACAACAACTTACGAGGAATTTTCATAACATTTTTAAAATTTTTATCGACATAAATTTAAAAAATACTAATGATAATCGAAAATGTCACATGTCTATAGATAGCTCAATATAAGTCAAACTATTTTGAACATTTTATTGTCTATAGAAAATGATAATATAAAAATTCAGTGAAAATTTCATTTATTTAAGGTAATTTATTTAGGATTACACCAAAAACCAAAATTGATTTTTTTCGAAAACCAATTTTGCCTAAAAATTCAAGTTTTTCCTTGATTTTTTTTTATTTCCTTGTAGTTTTGAAAACTGTTAAGATTTATTAATTTTGACTCCCTGAATGCACCAACTAGATTTACTTTCCCACAAGAAAACAAACATAGATACTGAAGTTGAAAATCGAAGCATTAATTTATAGTGTACACTGATACAAAAAAGCATAAAAAACTCATCATCATAAAATCAATACATATTCATCCTTCCGCTTAGAATCTAAAATTAGAAAAAATTAAATTTTTTTATTCAAAACTAATTTATTACTAAATCGTATTTTTTTGGTAGTCGTAACTAAAAAACTTATAAACACAGATTCTTTAAATTTTTATTAAATCTTCATATGACCCTTTCCCTATATAATAACAATTTCAAAATTTCTTGATTCTTTTGAGCCATGAATTTCGATTTTTTATTCAATTATCGTCAATACATTAAAAAACTACATGAAAATGTAATACAAGCCAAGGTTCCACATAAGTTGTGAATAATGTAATAATATTATATTATATGATATTAAAAAAAAAAATTTTAATTTACCGTATTACTAATTGAAAAATAAATGACAAATAGTATTACATAAATGTCCTTAGAATTAGAGACTGACACCACCGTTTTGATAAAGTTCGTATGCCGCGCGTATTCCATATTTATCACTGAATTCAAATTAAACGCACATGCCTACATAACAGTAACTAAGTTGTATCACTATACACTACACATCTAATATACAGCAAAGCGACTTCCCATGTTTTTGTTTTGTGTCTGTGACAAAAACTCGTAAATTACTATTTTATAGAAACAAGAAAACTTTATGTGAGTATAGTGGATAAGACGATTTGCAATTTTACAGCCGAGGATACAGATGGTTAGTTTGGTAGTTTGGAGTGTACAGTGGTGAATTTAAAATTTTTCTCAAGTCGATAATATTATTGTTTAAATTCTTGGATTTTATTTTTGTGCGCATTTAGTTTTGCAAAATTCATAGGTGGAGATACATTTTAAAAATTAACCATATAAACTATGTACCTAAGTACCTAATACATTATATAATAATAAGTATATATATATATTTAAATACAACAATTATCTATCTTAAATCAATCAATTCATAACTCTGGTTGACCATTTGATTCATCCCAGTCTTTAAAGTCCAAATGGAACTCCTCGTTACATTTCCGCTTGAGTGTAGGAAATAAACTAAAAACACATAAAACATTTTTCAAAATTATATAGTATGATGATGTAATGATAACAGTAATTGTATAATTACTTGTGATCGACTGTCTTAAACATATCCTTTTGTACATGGTCTACGTTCGAAGTAGCACATACGATATGACCGAGAGTCATTTTCTTAATCACTTTCAGTTGATCTAATAAATTATTAACATTTTTCATAAATGTATATCACCTAATATTTATTATATTTATTATTTATTTACCATCGGTAAAGCTACCAGGTTGTCCTTGAACATCATAGAAAAAGCGATCACCCACTTTGTGTCGATAAAAACTGTCGGCAATTAAACACCTCGCTGTGGGACCTACAATTGCACCATCACTGTGTTTTTCTAATAAAAGACCTACTATTAAGTCAATATCATTCACTGAGCTATAAAGTTCTTTTAATTTTGGTATAATCTGAAATAAAATGTAAAAAATATAAGTTTCTATGAAATTTTAAATTGTTTAGTATAATACAATTTAATTATTATTTTTATACTGTAGAAAAAAAAATATATTTTGTTAGTATCAAGGTTAAAATATATAAAGTTGAAATATTACTATTTTTTTAAATTGTTTGATAGTATACTTTACTTTTATGTGTATAAGATCCTCTAAGTCATCAAAATTGTTGGCCAACGGATATCCGCAAAAATGCCTGACCTGATTGTATGGTTGAAGGCCCGCATCGCGGCCTCTTAAAATATCAGTCGATAGCATATCAACACCAACAAATTGAGATGTATGAAGTGAGACATTATCCATTAAGTCATATCCTGATAATAGAGAATTGTTAAACAAAGGGAACATGAAGTTGGATATCTAAAAAATTAAAATTAGAGTACAAATATATTTGATGTTATGTATTTTATATTATACAGTTTCGTTAGGTATAAATAGCATACAATAAGATATCTGAAAAATTCAATATAATACAAATAATTAAATAATATTATGTGTTATAATAATATAGCGACAAACTTACGTAGAAATTATAAGAAGGTTGAACTATTCGACCTGGAGTCTCTAAAAACCCTTTTAATAATTTATCGAAATTATTATCAATCGATAATAAGCTTGGGTTACCCATCCAATCGGTAATTTTGACCGAGGTTTCTATTTCGTAATTTTTGTTCATAAAACTTAAATTTCAAAACTCAAAATTAATTTTATATTCAAAATAAACAAGAATTCAAAATGTATTATTAATTATTATATCATATACTTTAACTGAACCGGTACAATTGAGTGTAGGACTCGATAAGCAGCAGCTGAAAATTCTTGAGGTGTCGAAGGATTTACACTAGGATCATAGATATTAGGTTCATTTAATCCATATACTTCTTGGAAATCATCTCCTAAAAAAAATTACATTATGATATATTTTACTGCCAACATTCTTAAAAATATAATGTTAAATGTTTAGGTACCAATAATAATCGGTAACAAATCTTCATATGTAATACGTTGAATAGTTGCGATGACAATTCTTCGTGACTCCTGATACAGGATTTCATCGGACCAAAATGGATTTAAAGACGAGAGCTTTAAAGCGATATAATTATGAAACCTTAAAAATAAAGTCTGCATTGAAGTAATTCCTAAATTTTGATTCCCATTATTTGTATCTCCTGTAAAAAATATCTGCTATCTAGTTTACTTAAAGTTAAGATAATGGTTTCTATATGCTGCAGTTGATTAATGTTAAAATATAACAGACACAACTTTCACAACTATACAGTAAAGCAGTCATTAAAGACACATTACAATATTACATAGTGATTAATTGAAGACTAGACAATTTATAATTTTAAAAGTCTTTAGTTAAGTATTTAAACATTTTTAATATATTTTGTTTCTGAAACAGAATAAAAAACTCTAAAGTAGGTAACTTTACTGTTGACTAAGTTTCTAGTGCACCTTGTCACTGAGTAAGTCAATGTAATGGGTTTTGTGTTTAATCTGCATTTAATGATAAATCATTGTACATGGTGTTGTGCACGAAAAACGATTCTAAGTCATAAAAATACATATCAATTATAATTAAGAAAAAATTTAATTTAATTTCTAACAAACTGTAGCATGCTACTAAATATTTTTCTCCTGCACCCATAATATAATATTTATGACTTCTATATTTTCTTTTCAGAGGAAAAATATCTAGTAGCATGCTACAGTTTGTTAGAAATTAAATTAATTTTTTTCTTTATTGTTATTGATATTCGTTTTTATGGCTTATGCCCGATTGCACAAACGACCAATAACTAGTTATCGAACAAATAACTAGGTTATCGAATCGATAAAAATTTGACGTGTCGCACCACAAAGGAAAAATAAGTTGTATCAATCCAATAAATAATGTGTTATCGGTTCGGTATGTCGTAGAACCGATTTCGGTTCCATAAATATTCAAAACAGTTCTATAACATTATTGGCCTCTTTGGCCAGATAAGATCGAATTATTTTCAATATTTTGTGATAATTAACACTGATAACAGTGAACATGTATGATAAAATGATAATTATTTTTAACCATGGTATCTAAACTTTGGTTAGACTACTAGCCATTAAAATGTTAAAGAATTGTCTGTGCAACAGTCCAGCACTTTAGGGAACCGATAAAGTTATTTATCCGACTGTTTATTGAACCGTTATCACAGCTTATTGAACTGTTTTTATCGAACGTTTGTGCAACCGGGCATTAGAATCGTTTTTCAGGTAGTTAAAATATTTATGTATTTATTTATTTATGTTATGCATTAACCCTGTTTTTACAAAGTATATTATCGAAATATATCAACTATTAGGACTAAAAACTGATTAATAAGTGTAGTAATAAAAAAATATATATATTCCTTGTAGTATATACTAAAGACATTTTTTTCGTGCCTATGTATTTCCAATATTTTTTAAACTCTGCAGGAACTACTTATGTAGTATTACAATTTCAAGCTTTTGGACTGAGCCTAAAAATGTTTTGGTCGATAAAAAATTAGTAAAAAATTTAAAAATTTAAATTCTATAAATAGCTTAAATGTATTCTAAATATTTTAAAAATGATGATTTAGGTAATAATAGAATGTTCTGGGTGTTTCCCCAGTATTGAAAAAAAAGTGCTGGGCATTTTAATGACCCCCAAAATACCAATTATAGGCCCTATTTCTTATCTGAAATCACATTCAAAGTTTAAATTAAAATTTTCACTGTTCCAAAAGGTGATGAACGACTATGAGATAACTTAAAGAAATACTGGAATTAAGAAAAATGGTCAAATATTAGGTATAAGAGGACGCCATACCCTTTGTTATAATTTCGTCTTTCTAACGCATAATATAACAAAATGGACATTCTACTGTTAAAATGTTGTTATGTTAAGGTTTGTAATATTAGATTTAATTGATCTATTATCAAACTTAAATATAAGAACATTATCTGTGTTCTTTGTTGGTTTTTAGATGTACTTCAATTTTTAAGTGAATTATGAGCATTTTTAAATATTGATAGGTATATAATATGCTGGTTTGATGTTCTCTTAATGTTACAAATGTTATGCATTTTTATTACAAAAACGATTTAAATTTTAGTTATTATAATGTTTTTGAATGTTTAAATTTATTTTAAGCGATTGCCTATTTGTATATTTATACCCCGATTTGTCTATTTTATATTTAAACCGTTCCATGGCAAGTAAGTTAGTTGGTTTGTATTATAAAACGTCGGAACCGACACTATTAATAGCAAATTAATTACAACCTGTGTCATATCTAATATTTGCAATTTTTGGTGAACTGTTTTTCTCTGATAAAAATGGACAGAACATTTGACCATTGTCACTAATCGAGAAATTCAGTCTTCCGCCATCCATAGTTCTAAGGTGCAGTGCATAAGTTTCATTTGATCCATATACCTCAGACGCGTCGATGAAATGTGAATTGATATTGATCTGACATATTTAAATATAGTTATTAGTTATTACTGTAGTATAGAAATATAATAGCAAGTCTAGCGCTAGATGATTTAGAGTTAAGCCTATTGCTATTAGGTTAAGTAGCACATTTTACACTAAATGCCTAGAGATTATTACATATTAAGTATTTTATATTTATTTATTTAAATATTCTTATTTAATTAATTTGGACTATTTGTATGGTTTATTGAAATATTAATTACCTATATTATTTGCTTTTGCTAATGTAATTTATTTTATTTAATATTTATAATATTATATTTTTTATAAAAAAAATCAATATAAAATAATTAAGTAACCTGGTGTGGAGCTTTGATTAGCCTCAGTCACAAACGTGTTCTGAGGTCAAGCATCAACCGGTGTCGCTAGTTCGTAGATAGGCGACCACCCGGGTTTAGTGTCAAATCCACAGTTAAAAACCTACTAAAAAACCTTCATGCTAATCATAGCTGCAGAAGTCTTAACTCAATAATAAAAAAAAAATGTAAATAATTTATGAAATTATAATGAAGTTGTAGTATAATATTAAAGTACATAACTGTATATTAGTGTGAACAAATATTATTTTTTTTTAAATTTTAATAATAATTTTAGAAAATATAGGCATATTTTGGTTATTTTACATTCTTTTTGATTAGATTCAGATTTCTTAATATGATGAAAATTATACAAATTTTACTTACAAACGTTGTGGGGTATAACGGACAGCCGTAATTCCTTGATGTCATAGATCGGTATGCACTCGAACAAGTCGAATTAAACACACTATAAACAGGATCGTCGAGTGATTCCATAGTCATATGACATTGTTCATATTTTATTTTTTTAGCTTCAGCCGAACAACAATCTATTGCTATGTCTAAATTATGTCTTTGTTAATGTTATACTAGGTATGACTATAAAAAAATCAAGTTGATTGTAAAATATTAACTTACTATTCTTGTCTAATATGATATCATTGGGCAAACCAGATATATCATGGGCTATTGATTGTGCGAAGGGATATAAAAATACATTATTTTCGTCAACCCTATATGTTTCATGGTTCAGAAAGACGTTAACATTTACCATCCTTTCTCCAGGTAATGCACTTCCATTTGCTTGTAATCGGAACGCGTAATAGCCTAAATTAATATAAATTAATATGTGAAATTGTATTTATTAATTAAATTTGGGCTTGGCCCAAAGTACAGTAGTAGGTATCCAAACAGTATGAGTTGAGTAGAAGTGAAACTGAACTAGTAGACCAGATTATAACATAAATGATGGGTGGGTGTTTGGTAGACGCATTAATTAGACAATTTGATTATTCCGAATATAATTAGTATAGAGCCTAGGAATAAAAAATGGTGCAATAGAACGAGTTAGACGTTAGAAACGAAAGTTGATACTTAAGAGACAGGAGCGATGGGTCATCAGTAGTTTTCAAACTGTTTGAACACTTGTAAACATTTTTAAAGTAAAAAATATTTAGCACCTTACTATCAAAAACAAACCAAGAATAATATTAATTTAATTTAACTAATATAAACTATATTATATTTATGGGTACCATATCTTGGACACATTCCAAGAACAATACTTTTTGAATATTTGTATATTACTTAATACTTGGTACTATGATATTACCATCACTGTAATTAGCGTTAAGCAACCGGAGAAATGGCGTCGCTGCTGCACCCCACGTAGGTGTTTCCAAATTATTACAAGATCCGTTTATGCTTCTGTATTTAGCGTTTGGATCACATTTCACTTGAGGAGCACATTTCTTCAAGAAATCATTGTTTGTGGTTGCAATACTCGTGATGTGTAGTGAATGTTTTTTCTGTAATAATGGCATAGAACTTAAATTTAAATAATAATATTGGTGTAATTGTTGGAGTATAATAGACTTATAACTTATTTCAGAGGTATAATGCATGAAAATTAATTCCTTTGAATATTAAAATAAATAAACAATGTACCTATACTTATAATACACTATAAATAATAGTGATAATAATAATACACTGTAATATACTAATACACATTTTAGATCCCGAGTAGAGTTTTTTTTTATTCATTATAGGTATTCATTATTATATTTTTTCTACATTATTTTATATTGTAAAAAAAATATTTTGGTCTTCAATATCCAAGATAGTTACTGATTAAAATTTGGATCTAATTATAAATCTGGGTAGCAGGGAGGAGGGTATTAAAAAGAAAAAAAATACAAATACTTTTCGAAATAATCGCTGGAAAAAATAGAAAAACAACCAGAAGTTTATGCTCTTTCCATGTTTTTGACACGATTTATTCAGTATATTTTTTCTTTTGTATGCAATTTAAATATACTTAAAATTTTTATTCTTCTTAGTTTATTTTTGAGTTATGTACCATACCATTTTTCTTTGTCAGTAACGAATTTCTAGGTAGTTTAAGATTTTTCATAAGCTAATCTCACTAAAACTAACACACAATTTAGCGTCAAGTAACATTAATTTTATATGAGTGTTAAAAGTTAAACTTAAACGGATAATAACGATTTATTCAAAAATAATTTGTTATTTTGTTATTGTTAACTATATTATTTATTATTATAAGTATAACTATATTATTTACTTTTATAGGTGCATTAGATTCCAGCTGAATTTTATTCTTAGTAAAAATGTGCACAAGATAAATAACACTTAGTAACAACAAACCAAATAAAACTATACTGAAAGTCCACTTGAGCACTTTATTATTCCATTTAATATTAAAATGACTGTTTTTTAACAGCGATCTGAAATGAGAAAAATAATTAATAGGTACCTACTGTTATTTAAAATCGTGTAGAAGTATTTTTTATACCTATTTGTATGATATGTAATATGTGTATAGTGATGTATAACAATATGATTTAATACTCACTGTGTTTCATCGCTCTGAGAAAATATATTCATTGTATTGTGGTATTTTTTCTCTGGTTAAAATTATGTTTTTAAACAAAAGAGATTGTAATACTGATAGTTGAAATTTAAAATGAAAATTACGCTCTAAAAAAATGAAGATACATACTATTTAATGAAAGAAAGAAATATGTAAAGCTCATGGAATATAATTGTATCTACAGTCTACACTTTAACGAAAATATTTAACTTAATGTCCTCACAGAAACACGTTTAATGTGGCTCAGATCCAAGTATCAACTGTGTGTATGTTTTTGTCTTTTTTACTCCTCTTGACCCCCTCAGATGTAGCGTTGAAATGTGGTTTTTGTTTATATTATTTTCATTCGAAGTGAATAGTAAAGACATCGATTAGATACTACTATTTTATAAGAAACTAATGAGAAACAAACTAAAAATATAATTATTCGTCCGATGTAAATATATGCAAGAAATTACAAGTTACTTTATTTTTATTTTTATTCAAACACTTATATAATGAAAAAAAACAAATATAATCAGAAATAACTAATTGTAAGAAAATAATTTGTCTTATTTTGTCTGGATTTTAAAAATTAAACCAGAATTTAGATTCTAAATTAAAAATGTGCAAACATAGTCAATTCAAACATCTTGAACATAGTACTTACATTTTGAATGTTTTTCTTTAAGTACTCTCTCTGTTTTCAATCTGAGTTGGTTTCATATACAATTTATTTGTTTTTGTGTTCATTATAATCATCCTATGGACTATAGTGCCATAACGGAATGAACCGAAGAGTTTCGAAGACAAGTAACTGGATGTACCTATGTAAGTTGTTTGATACCTAAATTATGTAATGTGTTGTTGATAGGTCAAAATATGCCGTGGACCGAGGGGAAACGGTTAGCTTTTCGATGTTACCCAACCATATTTTTCTTAATTTAACATACTAAATAACTTGACACTTGGTAATGTATATTTTTATGTTTACTCTTATGTATTTGAAATATACATATTAAATATGCGTATACTGCTTATAATATACATTTAGTATACCTAGTACAGATAGCGCTGCAGTCGCAATGTTCTTATATTATAATGAAATTTTCGATCAGAATATCTATGGTGGAGATCATGGTCAGCAAGATGTTGTAGTTTTGAACATAATTGAGTGGTGCCCCCACGTAGGCTCGCTTTAACACATCCAGTTGAATGAACTCGTTTATAATTTATTCTACAGGTTTTCTATACACTCGTACTTTTTATAAATATCAAAATATGCACTACTTATAATATTATTATTATGATCATTATTATATCTGGCAGGCGAATATAATAATGCATTGCAATAATAATTTAAGTACTTTTTGTACTTACAATAATATGTTTTACACAGTGATTTTATATTATGTACACGTACCATATAAAACACTTAAACTGTAATAAAGAGCAATTATTCGGGGCTGATTTAAAAACGTCTGCGATCGACTGCTTTGTTACTGAAATATACATAATATTAGATATGTAATTTAAAATAATTTACAAAATTCATATTGCGTAAACATGTATTCAAAGTATTATGTTGGCATAAGATATTAATGAATACATAACGAATATATAATACGAAGATCGATTTGACCAGAATATTATATTTTAAAACGATTAACAAATACCAATACGTTAAGTATATAATAAAATGTTGTTCAGACATAAATTTAGTTGATATATTTATAATTCATACCCATATGATATTATTAAATTATAATGTATTGAAAATTACAATACTCCAATATAATTTAATGTAATTTGAAAACAAGGAATTATATAAAAAAAAAAATCAATAGTCTAATGATCGATATTTTTTATGAATAGTAACCATTTATTTTGAATTAATTACAATTCTATTCGGTCGCTTGATTCTTCCCATTCTTTAAAATCCAAATAGAACTCGTCACATTTAAGTTTGCTTGTTGGAAATAAACTAAAACACATTTAATATTATAACAATGGAACACAACAAAGTATGTTTGTATATTTTATATTTACTTGTGATCGATCATTTTAAAAATATCATTTTGTACGTGGTCCAAATTTGAAGTAGCACAAAGAACATGACCAAAAGTAATTTTCTGAATCACCTTTAATTGTGCTAGAAAATATTTAATTAATTAATTAAATAATACAAACGTATTTTTATCGTGCAGTATTTAGTTTTATATTTTATTACGTTTAGTATTCCGTATTTAAATCAAATAACCCAGTGTTTTGTAATTATTTGTCACAGAACAAAAAAAAAATGAATTAAAATTTTTGATTAAATAATTGATGATATTTTAAAAGTATTCAACTATTTTTTAAGCCAATTATGCCAGACTACCCAATTTGGGTAGTGCCCATTTTTTAATTTAATGGCACTATCAAATTTTAGAAATAAAGCATTTTCTTAGGTCTTATATGTTAGTAATTAACATAATACAAAGAGTGTGTATCGATGCTAATTAACTCACATTAGCAATGTATCTGTAGAATACTAACAATAAAGAATATTCAAGGAGTAGCTATTTTTTATAAACATTTTAAAACGTATAATTTTTTAATAAAATTATGAGTTAATTTTTAGAATCAACAGATAACGAAAACTTTTTATTATTAATGGTTTATTCGACAGATTGTTGTTTTAAATTAATAACTCTTCATATTTCAATACTTGTCAATTTATAGTAGAGTGAAGTGTAATAATATTACTTAAACCATGTTAATATTTGTGACTTGTTGGTTAGTACATCAATAAAATCAATGATTATTTATCCTAAATAGGTACAACTAGGTATGGGAATGATTTAAATTGAATTGACAAATAAATTATAACGCAGTATTGAAAACAACAACTTAGGTATTTTGATGAAAAATACTATTATTTTTTTGGGAAAAAGAGTCATGCATACCATTAGTAAAACTGCTGGGTTGTCCTTGTACATCGTAGAAAAATCGATCTCCAGCTTTAAATCGATAAAAACCATCCGCAATTATGCATCGTGCAGTAGGGCCCACGATTGCACCATCACTGTGTTTTTCCAATAAAATACCTACCATTAAGTCAATGTCATTGACTGAGTTATAAAGTTCTTTTAGTTTCATAATATCCTAAAATAAATTAGAACTATAATAATTTGTATGTATATATTTTAAATTATATCTAATTGATGATTTATTATACTTTTATATGAATCAGATCTACTAAGTCTTCAAAATCATTCGCCAACGGAAGTCCACAAAAATGTCTGACATAATTGTACGGTTGTAAGCCCACATCACGGCCCCTAACAATATCAATGGTCAGTAAATCACGTCCTGTATATGGAGGTTGGTTAAATTTAGATAGCATGAAGTTGGATATCTATAAAATAAAAATACAAAAATATTTGATACAAATAATATAATATATAAGGAAATGTGCAGAAATAAAATGATTACATAAAAGTTGTACGATGGCTGAACCAATCTACCAGGTGTCTCCAAAAATCCTTTGAGTAATTTATCAAAATTATTTTGTAAAGGTAATAAGTTTGATTTTCCCATCCAATCCGTAATGTTAATTGAATATTCTGTTTTATAATCTTCATTTATAAAACTAGTACCAACAATTCAATATTAGTTTAATATTTTACGTTTAGTTGGTATCTACTAAGCACGATTATTTTAAAAGTAACCATTTATATTTTCAATAGTATTCAGATTTTGGAAATATATTTTTGGATTATTTGAAGTTATAAAAAAACAACAATGATGAAACCAAGACTTATATTGTTTTTTATCATTTTTAGGTTTTACTGAAGCAGAATGTATTTCTGGAAATTTTAAACAAGTAATTAATTACCTTGCCTTAAGTTTAGGTAAGCCGAATAGAGTGGAAAAATTGTACCTAAATGTTGAATACTATTTTGCTTATTTAAAAGTTTTTAAACACTGTAAATTAA
>PVMI01005428.1:0-10963 GCA_008528875.1 Aulacorthum solani | reverse complement strand
ACTTGTGGGTACAGCCTAGGCTTGGAAAATCGGAAAATTATTGATAATTTTAGAAAAATTGGTATGCAAATACAATGTTTTTGCAAAAATAAACTCAATGTACTTAGGTGTATTATATATTATTAGTTATTGGCTATATAACTAATCCGGTAAGACGTATATAAATTTACGTCCTTGCTAGTTGACAAATATCGAAACTTGATACTTTTTTTAAAAAAAAACTAATAATAATATGGGTAATGGGAAGGGGGATTCAACTCTTTAGCCTCCCTACTAACTGTGTACGATACTATCGACTAGTTTATTTGAAAATGATGTAGGTATTCATTTGAAAATAATTTATAACTTTTTAGAATCATCTTAGTTTCGTTGTTATTTCTTTTATACCAGGCTGGGAAATGATTTGCAAATTCTGAAAACCTAGTTGCAAAATGAGTACTTAATTTTTAAATTAATCAGTCGTGGTGGGGGAATCAACTTCACTCACGCATTAATTGCTGCAGGTACTTATAATATATTATTATCCATTAATTAATTATTTACCGAAGTGTTGACGTGAGTTGCAACCGAAGTCACTGGTCTCGGTAATGCGTGGTTCCTACCAGGTGTGTTAACGGCCGAAAACCAACGTTTCTTTTTGTCCACTATCCTCTACAAGTATAATAATTATTAATAGTATCATAAAATATAATTATTATAATAATTATGATGCCACAGTAATATATATGCATATCGGCGGTAGATCAATGATTCATTTTACGATATTATGCTCAAGCTTCTTAATTTCCTTAATAGTTTATTTACACCTCATATGTGTTTGTACTGTTAATATTTTATACTATAAAAGTATTTTCGATGTTTCAATTAATATAAAGGAAGTTACGCAGTAGATATAAGTAGGGTGACATGTCATCGATAAATAATAAAACATTAAATTTGTTCAAGTCATTGAAATGGATTGAAATCTATCAAAAATGTAAAATATTATACTTTCACAATCTACCATATACACATCATTGATGAGTAAATAGGCATAGGTACTTAGAATAAAATTACATAATGTATGATCCTATTGATATTAATGATGTCAAATACACTTTGATTCAATTATTTTGATGGCGTTCATTTAGGTTTGAAGGATATTCATACAATTGAGTCACGCGAGGTTGAAGGAAAATATAAGTTCCTGCTACTTAGATGGGTATCTATCAATACTACATTACTATATACCTATATGTTTATATGAATTTAATTGTTTTGGTATACCTACACTATAAAACACGTGTTATTAATATGTAGAATGAATAGTAAATTCGTTGTGGTTAAACATATTATATAATATATCACAAATTCACAAGTTGTATTTTTATATTGTAAGAATGAGTAATGACTTGTCTAAAAAAAAAACAAGACAATATTTTACATGATTACAATAGTTATGTCTAGTGCGTTAACAGCTGATATAAATTATTTATGACCTTCAACTAAAATTGTGCCCTCCTAAAGCTTTTAAGTAGGTACCCATGGGATTGTGCGAAACAATATAATATGTGTAAAATATTTTAAACATTTACTGCCGTGTTTTTGTTTATATCAGCAAACACAAGTAATAGTACCTACTTAAATAGTGCGTGAGCTCTGAGAATATAAAGTAGGTACCTATATAGAATAAACAATTTTCATGCTACATATCTATGTTTTAGATAATTTATAGTTAATATACTTACTATTGTGGGAAGATTTCAGATTTGTATCATTTTCATAAATGAATTGACATTGTTTTTAATCAACCGAATAATTGTAAGCGATTTGGTCTTAAAAGGTATCTCATGTAAAGCGGTCAATATCTAAATTACTATAGGTACATCATAGTTGAATGATGTTCATTATTCAGTTTGAATGGATTCAATAGCCTAACCCAACAGCAAGAGATTCGTGTATTATGTGATTCAGTTATAATTTCTACGTGAACTCAAATTGTCATGGGAATATGAACGAACTTCATAACTTAATAATATACTATACGTTTAACATAAAGCTAACTTTTATAATATAATCATCATTATAGTACAAAATGGTGTTTTTTTAAATCGTAAGTCAGATTTATTTAAATTATTCAATAGCGGTACGAATAATTACTTACGCGGCTACGTCAGAATTGACCAGCCAAATTCTACTATTATTATTTATTAATTTATTACATTGTTATTGATACCTATACATTACATTCCAATTATTTTTTTAAGTATATAGGTACGGCTTAAGCAAAACGTGAAAAGTGGTATTTAATGTATTAATATTATTGCTGTTTGTCTCTCGTGCGTCATACTGCAAAGTACCTATAGATGATGCATTGCGAATTAGATAACTTACCATTTGATGTGTTTCGATAGGTGGTAAGACATTGACGTTGTTTTTTGGCCATGGTTTTTTATCATATTTTTTGTTACTGAAAACCATAAGACAAACATATTTTTAAAATTAAATATTGCCATCAGTTATTTTAAATTTAAATAGTTGTTTAGTGCACATATTGGCGTAATTTTATGGTACATCCACTCAGAAAGTGTACACAAAGACCATTAGTTTATCTTACATGACTTTATGAAACTATCGATTTCTAGACTGAATGTTTACAAAAAAGCATGCGAAATAACATTATATAATATGCCTAGCTGTCTGGTGTATATTCTATGTTACGACGCTTTGAAAAAATATATTTCAGTTATTCAAATGATGATTAAGTTATAATAGCATTAGAAATAACTCTTCCGACAATGACTTTGAATAAATTATTTAAACTATATATTAATAAATATATTTGATTATTTACTTTTGTTGTTGGAATCCAAATCCACTGGTTTGGCTAACCGTTTCTAAATTCGAACGGGATTTAATCATTATTGACGGTCTGTTAGCCGGCAGTATCGATGAAACAATTAATGCAGACTCTATTCGACCGGAAGGATTTCGTCGTGTTTCTAACGCAGATTGCCTTTGGCATACACTTTTGATTCTAGTTTTGTCTAATATTCGTCGCCATAAAGTTTCCGTCATGATATTTATTACTTGATTGCGCAGTAAATCTAAATCTCCGTTCTTAGAGGTTAACAGTTTACTGTCAACCTGGCAACTTTGTTTATCATCCTCTAGAGTCTGTTCACATGAATATTCAATTCGTTTTCCAATTATTCTGTAATTTTCAATAATCCTTTACTATAAAAATCCGAGTTTCTTAGAAATATTGTATGCATTTAAATGAAAAGGTGTTAGTATGATGGTCTTACTAATACTATTTGTCTGTAGTGTAGTCATAATATATTACCTATAAGTAATGTTTTATAGATTTTAAAATAAACAAAAAGAAAACATATTCAGTTTTATCATAAAAAAAATAGAATAATTGATTTTATTATCTCTACAGGTTTGTACATAGATACCTACAGATATAAGTAAATTACACGTTCCAACACACATATGGGTACCAATATAGCAAGTATTATAATACCTAAATGAAAAGTTGTAAGTGTAACTCATTATTAAACATTTAATATATAATAATAGTATTATACTAAATATTAAGTAGTTTATACATTTAATTACCACTACTTAACACTTTAACAGTAATTTTGTTGTCACGGTGATGTTTGTGGAGTACATTTGACACAACATTAACATTGCGTTATATTTTTAAATATAAACTGACCTATGAAATAAATCATGACAGTTAAAACTAAACACGTTGGAAATTATTGAAATGGTTGTAAACAAATGTTACCTAGTTTACTAAGGTGGCTCATTATTTTTTAAAGAAATTGATGACACACTTAAATTATCTTTGCTCTAAAAGTCTAAACCTCAAATGAAACATATATAATACAATAAATTAATTTATTTTTAATCATAAGCTTAGATTTAAATCTTATATTGATACTTAAGATTAAACTTATTTCAACAATATTACAAAATAAATCATATAATATTGATTGTCATATGGATAAAATAAATACAACTTGAGTATGCACATAATAATATATTACAGGTAATGGAATATATCTGTTTGTAAAATAATTTTCTCTTTAAAAAAAAAATGTTTGAATGAAGTTTTCAGGAATCCAATTATTTAAATTATAATTTTAAAATACGCATAACTGCAGTTCTTTCAAAAAATTACACACTAAATTATATAATTATATTAAAGTAAGTATTGTTGTATATATTTGAAGGTCTCTACAATTGCCCATTAATTAACAAAAATTATTAAAAATATTTACGAATTTAGGAATGCCCATTTATGAACATTTTATTGTACCTACCTACCAATTATAATTTAACATTCATTTTTTTTTATCTTTTCATAAACTTGATTCTCTTTATCAGTAGCTTTGAAATCAAAGTCATTATTTTAAACATAATAAAATAATTAAACAGAGAATATTTCTAATGATCAAACAAAATACTTTACATTGCAATACTCTGGTACCTACTGTGTTGTTTTGTGGAACAAATACATTGTTTGTCAATGAAAGTTGTTGTATTCAAATGTCTGCTTATATCGTTAAAGTAAAACTACTATCAATGAAAAATAATGAAATAAATAATAATATAAAAATGGAAATTGATTTTTGTCTTCTATTATCTAACATAGATTTATGATGAAAAGTGATGTTTAAACATTGACATTCTATGATGGACTTTGAAAATGTTAAACATAATTTTTGAAACTTAAAATAAATTGAACAACAAAATATAAAACTGATATTGTGTCAATCTTCTAATTAACAATGAAAACTGTACCAAAATGACAATAAACTTTCCTGAGTTCTGTCTATTCCGATACATTTAAACAAAATATACAGTGTATTTAGTAGAGCGTATAAGTGAATCCAAGATGAATAAAAATGTGCGAAATTAATTTAATCCAAAATATATTCATATTATTAATTATAATTAAGCAGATAGTGAAAAAAGTTCTTAAGGATATTTTTAAGGTTTTGCATAGAAATAAAGTTAATGTATTTACAGCATATTTATTTATTTAATGAAATAACAGAAATTATACATTGATTTAAATATTATAGTTTTATAAATTATTATGATTTCATCGTCATTCGAGTAATTATCTATATTATTTTCGTTAAACCTAATTTTTTTTAGCTAATAAATATGATTTTATGGGAAGGATAAGATACAAATTATAGTTCATAGAAATTTGATAAATTACACGAACATACAAATTTAAAATAACTTTTAACATTTAAGTACTTACCTAAGTATTTTTTATTTTGAATGAAATTCAAACTTTGACACTGAACCTTTTATAAATAGCTAACCTAATCTTTTTATAGCTTGATATGCTGTCTATATATTCTGTATAATTTGCGATGTTGACATCAGTAAGGTATATGTACATTGTATACATTAAGTGTAAATAGGGTGTGTATGTTGGGTACGGCACTGTCATTTAACCCAAAATGTATTCGTTACCTATCAGAAAATCAATAGAAAAAACTTGTCTTAAAATATACATACACAGCGAGAGCTTGGAGTTAAAACACAGGTAGTTAAACTAATCAGGAACCAACTGATTCATGCAAATCAAATGAATTTCATCTCAATTATGAAAAGTTATTCAAGGAAGATATCAATAATACATTTATTTGAGTCTAAAATAAGAATAAAACATAATATTTTAGTACTATCAACATTCTGTTATTTAATGATCTCTACAAGAATGAAGACTTTATATAATAATAATTTATATACATTATATTGTGTTTAAGGGAAAATTAATCATCGAAATCGTTCAAGTTTTTCAGACTAGATATAACATAGTATTATGTTATAATTTATAATTTTAAATGATTACATTTTTATCTATACTAATTAATTTTTAGCTATATTAGAACACAATATAATGTATTTAAATTATAAATAATTGAATTAATGTTACTTAATGATAGTAGTTCGATATGCTATGTACAGCAGATTTTGAGACATGATATATTACATTATTACAATTTACAATTATGTTATATGATAAAAAAAATAATATTTAACACTTTTCATTTGTAACAGAGTAAGAAACGCTAAATAGTTACCAATTTCTTACGAATTATAATTTTTTGAACAGTAATCAGATAAAACTAAAATACTCGTTATGGGAAACGTTTAATGTTTTAATAAGAAACATGAAAATATTATATTATATGTCATAATACTCTAAATATTTATCTACAGGAATAACTCGCTGTCTTTTTTCATTTAAAAATGTATATTAATATTTTATAATAACTTCAAACTTAAAATGAATTACTTATTGAATTCAATAGTTCTCGAAAACTACCAACAACGTCAAATATAAATAATATGGATGT
Organism: Aulacorthum solani; assembly: GCA_008528875.1. Lineage (NCBI taxonomy): Eukaryota > Metazoa > Arthropoda > Insecta > Hemiptera > Aphididae > Aulacorthum > Aulacorthum solani. The sequence continues at coordinate 4,586 of PVMI01005428.1, read as the reverse complement.
CTAAATTATAGTTTATTATTATATATTTAGTAAATGTCGTAATATTATGTTAAATCAAATTTAGCTAATAAATTAAAAGCCAAATCATATTTATTGTAACTTGAAATAGTGGTATTAGGAATACGAATGGAAGAAGGGTGTGATTAATTTAAATTATTAAACTTAATTTTATATCAAGCTTTTAACCATCTTACACACAGCAGAAATTGTAATAATTCCCACAATAATATGAGATTGTTGAGGATTCTAATATTTAATTAGGTATACATAAATTATACTAAAATATTAAAAGACTTATAGGCTTTACTATTCAAATTAATTATTCTTTGATTAAAATTAGATTTTACGACTGGTATATTTTATAAATATTCACTAACGTATATAAGTATATTATACTTTCCATTCCATAGAAAACGTATATAAATATACAGTTTTATACTCGAACAATTTAACTATTGATTGCTACTATAGTTCATTTACTGAAGATTGTGATGGTGAATGTGGTACAAGTCAAAGAAACCATCAATATACTTAAAGGTACTTGAATAGTTGTATTAATGTTAATGCCACTTGTTTGGCTGATTCTGGAAATGAGTAGCTTGGTAAATGCAATCCAATGTAGCACTACATTTCTGCGAAACAAAAGACATTGAGGGGAGCTGTTGAAATAACTCCGGATTTAATAAGATAGAATTTATAAACACGACGTAAAGACCAAAATAGAGGTAATAGCAAAGTAATAATCGCGAAGTAAAAAAAGTAAAAAGTAAAATAGCGAATGTAAAAAGTGTAATTAGTAATTTTAATATCTTAGCTATGTTTTTGAAATTAAATAATACAATTTTTTAACTCATAATAATTGTGCTAACTTCAAAAATTTATTCGCTGTAAAGCATAACTATTTGCTGACCATGGGCACTGGCTTAATAGATTATATGGTATGTGCCACGTTGGTAGGCCAGATTCATGGAGATTTTCCTTGATAAATTAGTCAAGTCATATAATTCTTCACGTAGCTTATACTTATTTCAAAAAGGTTGTATATTCACTTATAAAGGGGAAAAAGAACAAAAGAAAAAATAAAAGCCCCGAAAGACAAATCTGAAATTCCTCTGAAGAGCCCCATACTCCCCTACTCCACCTGAAGACCCTTCACACTCTCACTAAGACAAACGCTTCCGCACTTTTCTATATTGGCTTTATTTTACTTATTATTAGCATCGAATATCGATCGTATTTACCGGTGATCGTACTTAGATAACTATTTATCACACTTAACTTGTATTATTATTTATACTTGTCTATACTTCAATGTTCTCAATGAGTTATTTCCTAATAAATTGTGTACACATACAATTGTCTCAGAATGACCGATGTACTTGGACTTTTAAAATTATCAGCTGCTTTGGATTTCGCTACTAATACTTTGTTATTGCTTATTTTTGGGGGATTACCATCAAATATAATAAGCACTTGAAAAATAGTATTGAATTATTAATCATAAGTATTTATGATAAATAATTTATCCACCCATGTATTAACTTACGTCACCCTAAAAAATTTTAAAACATTTTGGTTTTTTATGTCATAATTGAATGAATATTTTCATAGTAGTATACAATTTTAATATAGATGCTGTAATGACATATACTTTGTACACCCCAGACTTTATTTAGATTTAAAAATAAAATATTGTAATCACACGGCGTTATAGATAGGCTATTTAGGTACATTGATGTATTGGGTTTATTTCATTGATGTTATCTCATAACGGTACATCGTGCATGTCCAATACATTGGATAGTCATAATAATAAAATTGACAATTGTGTGCATAGTTAATATACAATACATCCAAGTAAGAAACAAGATTAAGTCTAAGCCATAAAGCAAGTATAAGTAAAGCTGCAAAACGATTCTATAGTGTATATGTTTATGTCTGTGGTGATTGGAAACTGAGCGCAATTTTTGAAAATTATGTTAGTATCAATAGTTTTAAAAAAAATCTATAAATAAATATTTTTTACTCTCATTCAGACTAAATTACAATGAATTAAAAGTTATAATGCATTATAACTTGTATTTCACACTTGCCATTAATATTTAGAAACTTTTTCTGGCTTAGGTAACATTGGTTGGGAGCCAATAATTTAACATAATATAATAATACTATATAATCAATATGACAATATTTGTACACTAAAAATATATCATTTATCAGCTGTGTGAACAGTAGTTCATTTTGATATATATTTGAGTAAATATTCTGTGTGTTGGAACATTTGATTTATAAACTAATCACATACATATATATATGCATATATTTGCTAAATATATACCATTATTTGCATACATGTCAAATACATCCAGTTGTGAAAACTCACCTCCGTATTAGTAATAATTTACAACCACTCGATTATTATTATTTTATAGTGTAAATTATATTTAATTTTTATACATTAATTATAAATAAATAAAATAGTTTTTTTTTTTTTTGATATTTCACTGATGGAGTAAAAATAAATTATTTCACTATAGTTTATATGAACAAAATTATGTCATATTTTAGCTGGGTAATAATATAAGTTATTTTTATAGTACGAGAATTCGTAAATTTGCTGTAAAGTATTATAACTCTAAGAATATACCTATAATGATAAACTATGAATTTAAGAGATAATAATTATAACGACCTTAAATGAGGAATTTTTTTCCATTGTTCATATTCAGATCGTAGCCGATCGTGACATGCGTCAGAAAAATCCTCTTCGTTGTGAAGTATACGCGATGCTTCGTCCAGAAAATCGGTGACTTGATAACTGTCCTCGGCCTACAAAAAATTCGCCGCTAAAAGATTATATTGTAACGTTTCAAGTGTATTTATTTACGAGTATACATACATCTAACCACGAAGCAGTTGAATCCTCTGGTGTCGGTAAAGTCATGGGACTATAATCTTCACCAACATTTTTGGAGCTAAATCAAAAATAAAAACACAATTTTTTGAAACAATGAAGTGTGATAAACAAAAAAAAAAAACGTATCTCGCGGTGCGTTTAATATTTTTTGCACATTAATGCCATCGTTTGTTCGAACTCGGCAGCTGATAATATGACGTAATAAGAATGTATAGACTGTAGAGAAGACTATAGAGGGGGACCTACCAGCGCGAATCCGGCGATGTGGAAAATTTGGACTCTATGGCGTTTCGCTTGTTAATCAAATTGCACTCGGCGGATAAAATATGTGATGTACGGACATCGCATCGTTTCTCCCGGTTCGTCACCGTCATAGTTTTTGAGGTTGTTATCTTGTAGGATTATTCCCACGGGAATAAAAGCTTACGGCATAGTTCTGTGCCACAGTCGTGGGTCATGAAAATTAAAGTTGAATCGATACATCCACTGCCTAGGCGACTAATGTACAAACTCACAACTAGCAGCGTAGTAGCGTGTGTATGCACAGGGCGCACCAGGCGGCTAGAGAAAAATACTCAATGTCGTGAAACATTAAAAAAAAAAAAATATATTAAAATCGATTTTCTATCGAACAAATATTAGCGATTCATAATTGAGTTATGAGTTTTACTATTGAAATAAATATGCAAGAAAGTCGTATGCTCCGGAACTTCTAATAATAAATATTTTATTCTATCATAATACCTATACTTCTTGCAAAATTTGGCATTGGACTTATTAATTTAATATGATCTATTATGAATGTACCGTTTTTATATTTTAATTCATGTGTTTTATATATGACGTATTTAACTTTAAGAAGAGAATGTCATCAATATTAAAAATATAAAAATATAAAAATATTACAACAACAAATATAGTATTTCTGAACGGTAACATTGCAGAGGATTTTTTTCTTAATAACAATAATAAAAAGAAATATCTTCAAATAAATAAACCGTGATTATACTTACTGTCCAGAAAACCAAATAATAGAAGTATGAATTTATATGATTTAATTTTAAACTATATTTATTTAAGATATATTTTTGTCAAGGACTAAAAATTCTTTTTTATTGATTATAGATTAAAACATAATATTATAAAATTGTTTTTTTTATACAGTAACTTAAGTTTAAGTATAAAAGTTAATTTAATTAACACTGTTTCAAAAAAATTAAAAAGTTTAATATTATTACTGAATTCAATTTAAAGATGTAATTAAAAAATCACTTAATAATCACTAAATATTAACAAAACCTTAAAAAATCCAAGTAAAACTTCAGCAATTAAACAGTAATAACATTTCTGCCAGCCCCCAATCATGGATAAAAGTACGAGGGAATTCTTATAAAACTCAACAAAAATTAACATAAAATCAATAACCTGAAATTACACAGGAGATCAGAACAATTTTTCTTATACGTTAATTGTGGAATTAAAATTAAAATAATAATGCATATATTATTCTGCATTAGAGAAAACCAAGTGACTCCAGACGTTTAGTTTCTATATGAGATTCTCTAAAAAAATATATATACATTTATGTGCAGGTAATTGTATCACAATATGTTATTAAAGTCTTATTCATATATTTATTTATCTATACATTTATATAACTATCATACAA